>JAVTVY010005570.1:0-39425 GCA_036873755.1 Hanleya hanleyi | reverse complement strand
CATGTTTATTTCCTAGTTTGACATGACCGTTTTACTTGAATGAGGCATCATTAGAAAGGTTAAGGTCTGTACTTCCCACCTTGGCCCATGCCAAGATGTCCTCGGATGGCAAGAAAAAATGAAGATATATGATTGGATATAAATCGCATATAAGCTTTTTCTGCGGAGATGCAGAAGTTCATATCCCAAAACCGTTGCTGTTTGACTTTCATGAAAACGAAACCAGCATCAGCAAATATTTTGTGACATTGAAATATAAACCTACATATACATTCAAGCCGAGTTCCAACAGGTGCTTGAAAACCTGGAAAGGTCATGAATATTATATTACCAATTTCCAGGTCTTGAAAGTAGTTGAAATTCTTGATTTTTGTATTTCAGTCCTGGAGAGTCATTGAATTTTAGCATTCGTAAAAAAAAAAATCCTGTATTGTCTTGTTGGTTACGCTTGTGAGCATTCAGGTATTGAGAATGCAAGAAATATCTCTGTATATGTAATGCTTGAAAGGTGCCTGAAAGTCCTGAAAAAAAATGATTTAGGTCCTCGAAAGTCCTCGAGAAATATATATCAAGGAGGGTGGAACACTGTCAATGTCATGTTAAAAATAGCTGAGGTGGATTGACTTTGCTTCAGCATTCATCTCGGCAATTGCTGAATACCATGATTATTTTTGAGGGCTGCTGCTGTAGTAGAATCCTGTCATCCCAAATTTTTTCCCCCATTAGCATATTGCTCTGACCTTGGTGAGGGGAGGGGGAGCCCTGTAATTTAACCTTTGTCGTGCTGGTGAACTTTGGTTTTTATACGCCCGCCAAAAGGCGGACGTATTATGTGATGGCGGTTTCCGTCCGTGTGTCCGTCTGTCCGTCTGTCCGTCCCCCGTGTCCGGTCTATATCTGGGACAGTTTTCTATCTACAGTTCTAATTTTTGGTGAGTGGATACCCTACGGGGAGACAATGTGTCGCGTACCAAAATGCAGGTCAAGGTCAGAGGTCAAAGGTCACTGGCCTAAAAAACAGGAAATCACTGAAGAGTTCATGTCCGGTCTATATCTGTGAACGTTTTTTATCCACAGTTGCAATTTTTTGTGAGTGGATACGCTAGGTGGAGACGATGTGTCGCGTACCAAAATTGAGGTCGAGGTCAGAGGTCAAAGGTCACTGTTGCCTAAAATCAGGAAACCATTGATCATTGACAGTTTTCTATCTACAGTTCTAATTTTTGGTGAGTGGATGCCCAAGGGGGGAACGATGTGTTGCATACGAAATGTAGGTCGAGGTCAGAGGTCAAAGGTCAGTGTGACCTAAAAATCAGGAAATCATTAAAAATTACTAATGTTTGGTGAGTGGATTCAATAGGGGGAAATGAAGTGTGGCATACTAAAAATTAGGTCAAGGTCAAAGGTCACTGACCCCAAAATCAGGAAATTGTTAAAAATAACATTTTTTTTGTTTCAGTAGATACATTAGGGGGACATGTGTCACATACCAAAATGTAGGTCAACGGTCAAGGTCACTGAGACCACAAAATGGTGATTTTTTGTGACTTTTGAGAAGAAATTACGGAGAGATGGTTTGTCATGTACCAAAATTTAGGTCAAGGTCAATAGTCAAGGTCACTGTGACTCCAGAATCAAGAAATCTTTAAAAGTTACTTTGTTTTGTGTCCGTAGATTCATTAGGGGGACATGATGTGTCACATACCAAATTGTAGGTCAAGGCCGAACGTCAAGGTCACTGTGACCCCCAAAATCATGAAATTCATAAAAATCATGATTTTTTTGTGGTACATTGACGGAAGACGAAGCAGGGCTCGAATTGGCGGCCTGCAAATTGCAATTTGCAGGCCAAATTTGAGGTGTTGCAGGCCATGTGAAAATTCGCCTGCAAAAAAAAAAAAATTGCAGGTCATAATTTCTGTGGCAGAAATTGTTATTATCTTCTGTTCAGTGGATATTCTGGAGATCATTTTCGTCGACGGCATGTCCAAAAGGTAGAAAACTTTTCATCCTTTTCAACACAAAAATACATCGTCGTGGTCGAGTTCAGATCGATGGCAAAAGTAAATATGTTCAGGGGAGTCTGCTCGCGCATTACTTGGAAATAGAGAACTGTTGTCTCCCTTTACTGTCCTTACGCATGCGTGCGCCGCTGTTCTAGGAATCCTATTTCTGTTCGTTTGTTGCCGAGAGACTGGCCAAAATGAACTGACAGATTAATTTGCCGGGCTGCCAAATAATGAAATAAATTGTGTGATGGCAAATTGGACTGTACGATCGTGGGGGTTTAACGACTGGCTCAAACCAGACACGGCTTACTCCAACTATAACGTATTATTTCATTAATTATTTCACGTGAGTTCGGTGTTTATTATTAAAAAAGACACTTATTTATGTGAAGATCGCCTACAAATGTAAAACAGAGCGTCATTTATTCAGAAAAGTTTGTTGAAACGCGTAAAAACGCACCTTGTTTGACAAGCTCCTCCAACGAAAACCCGGAAGGCAATCTCAACGTTAAAGATGTCAAATTGAAGGGCAACAACTCTGCTTTCACTCTTCACAGCCTTTCTCGTGTCAGGTGGTAAAAATGCGTCGATTTTATTGGGTAAAATGGTCATGTGTTTCGAATCCTTGCCATTCAACCTCAATAAACCCGCGAAAATGATGATCACCTGACGTAATGCGACTTGCTGATTGGTCAAACTGTGACAACTGCTCATTACCATAAAATATTCACGAGTTACGCATGCGCCCTTTCCCGATCTCGACGGAGTCTGAGTGGCGCTGGGTTTCGCTGCGGGAAGCCACACTTCGCGTAAACGAAAGGATTTTTACCGATTTACTTGGAATATCCAATAAATATTCAATGATCGTTATGCTACGAGTAACCAGGAATACATACTGTGACATCTATAAGAATTTAGACGAGTTATTAAGTGGAGATGAAGCAAAACAGACCGTCCATCGGTAGTACTCTGAACTTGATAGAATTCTAACGTGAGTTTTACGGTACACAATTTTTCCGAATTACGATTCCTAAATATTTCTAAAGCTGTAAAATGACAAATATGTTCTGAATGTATGTTCAGGGTTTTAAAATGATGTATCGTGCATCAAATACTATCCATTATTTCAATTTATTTATCAATTCCTGTGACCAGACAGTCGCCGTTTTTTTAGCCCCATTTTGAACAGTTCAACTCTGCTAGTGGCCGACAAGACTAGGGTTAAGTGTAAAGTCCGTTATTGAGCTGTGGTCCATCAAAGAATTTCGAAAATCTTATTAAAAAAATGCAGGTCAAATTTTGCAATTGCAGGTCATCTTGGATTTGACCTGCAAATTTTTTGGAAGGGGTTTTTTTTTGCAGGTCATCTCTCATGCTCTAAAGCGAGCCCTGCGAAGTGTCGTGTACCAAAATTTAGGTCAAGGTCAAAGGTCAAGGTAACTGTGACCCCAAAATCAGGAAATCACATTTTTATATGCCTGTCGAAGACGAGGTCATGTAATGCGATGTTGCGTTCTGTCCATTCATCCATTAACATTTGTTGTCCATGCGATATCTCTGGTCTCAAGGTATGGGATGGTACCAAACTTTGAATATACCTTGCTCGCATGGCAAAGAGGAGCCATACATTTTGAGATCAATTTGTCCAAGGTCAAGGTCACAGTCCTTCAAAACTAAATCAAGTTTAGCTGACCATATGTGTTAGGTTGCAATATTCAGAGTTCTCTCCCCTACATGTATATGGCATTCGTCCATATTTGAAACTGCTACATTTAGGTAAACTGTTGTGAAATAATTACCATACATTTAGTAATTTAACGGGGAGAGGGGTCCTTTATGAACTTCATACCTCTTTATTAACTCAAGAACAAAGGTTTACTTCAGTTTCTTCTTCCTTCATGAAAATTATCTCGTCTGAAAGGAATCCATTTGCAGGAAAACTACTATTTTCGTGTTTGACTATTGTCGATTTCATTGTGGGATATGTGAGCTCTCGGGTCTTGCTTCAAGGTCAACTAGTTACCAAAACTTAAGCTCGTTAGTTTATCATTCAATATAAGATGTTATATATGTTACATTCTCAGAAGCACAAAATTGTAGGCTAGCTACCAATTGGAATCAAGGCTGTCAAACAACCTTGAAATTTGGATCAATGTAATTCCAGATACACGGGCGTATATTGAAGCCCCTTGGGCTCTTGTTGGATATCACATGACTAATTTAATAAGCTTTTAAAGGGATATACTAGCTTCAAAAATAGCTCAACCAATGAGATCGCCCTACATGTAGATGGAGGGTCTTCATGGTTCAGTGTTCGACCAATCTGTGTGTCTGTTTAAAGCATCCATTCGAGACCGTTGTAAGTTTGGTACAGTCTGCTCAGGAAACTTTCCTCATACCATTCTGTCTCTCGTATATTGCAGAGGTAAATATTAGTGACATGCTCTTGTACGCACATGTATTAGGGACTCCAGTAGAAATTTCATTTAACTTTCACAGTTGTTTAATTCTGGGCTTTTGAAAGCTGGAATCATTACAAGACTAATGCAGTTTGAATTATCATAATCGGGTGAATATTGACGAATATAGAGCTGCCTGAAGTTGCCGGTTTGGTCCGCTTCGCGAGAAAAGAAGTACCCATCAAGCCCATATATATCAGGGTTTAGCAATGGCACCGAAATATGGTCATAAATGACAAAACAAACACCAATTTAAGTTCATATTCAGTTCTATTAATCATATTTCGATGAAATTTGCCACATTTATTTGTTGGTTCCGATACATGCGGAAAATGTTTTCTCAGCAGATGTATGGATATTTTGAACCTATTTGCATAAATTTGCATATGATGCGGTTTATTGTGCCAAAAATGTCTCGAAATTGTAAAACGCATGTTTTCATGTCGACCACTTTCCAATCCATTGCATTCACATGAGGAACAATCCTACATTCTTCCAAAGACTAGTAAAACTTATGCAGGATATGCATAACTGATGCATGATTGGCCTATTACTGTAGCTAATTTACATAAATTTGCATATTCAGCAATAACCATATTGAGAGGCTACACCACAGTGTCTTTCAATATATCCAGTTTTTAGGGCTAATATTATAGATATTTGACCAAAATTAAATTTGAACAATCTATGCTATGGAGAGAAGCTATAGTTGTGACAGGACTGGCCCATCTCTCCAACTAATTTGCATAGATTTGCATATGATGTGGTTCCTAATATAAAAACAATCTCGGAATTGAATTACACGTTGTCATGTGGACTGCATTTTAACCCATTTGCAATCACAGCAACAATCCTACATTCTTCCAAAATGATCCTTCTGCAGAAAATGCATAACTGGTACACGATTGATCAACTTTAATAGCAAATTTACATAAATTTGCATATTCAGCAATAGCCATATTGAAGACGCAAAACTGCAGTGTCGTTTGTATGTCCTGTATTAATGTAGAGACTCCAGTAGAACTGACAGTAGTCGGGCGAAAATACTTTTTTTTGTCCATTATTGACTTGTATAAATCTTGTATTTTCTTCAATAAAACTAGTAAATCTTACCAAAATCACGAAAATAATGTTTCTTCGTTTTTTACTGAGAATGTTGCTTTATTTTCATTATGAAAATTATTGCAGTGTAGGATACTTCTATAAGAAATCCGTAATATGTGCTACCCACTTCAGCGCATGAACATCATTTTTTCACACATATCGTCAGCTTCTCGATTTTTCCGAAGATGAGCCAAGGAAAATATCTGTCTGTCAAATATTTCTCTTTTATTCGGGCACGACAATGTGGGGTAGCTGCTGCAGTTTGCAACATTATTGCATGGGGAAAATGCTCTGACCAGTATCTGCGACCATGAGGGAGTTTTGCAGGCCAGAATGGATGTCATTAGCAGCTAAGCAGCCCGGTGAGGAGGTTTCTGAAATGCAGAAAAAAATATGTGCATGACGATATACTCTAGATGATCTGTACAAAGAGAGAAGATGAAGAAGAAAATATAGAATATACAGTTCTATTGAGACCTATTGATCCATCATGGGTATTCAACTGTTTTTAAAGTCCTATGAAAATAGGATGAGGCTGTTGATAGGTGTACAGGCTCTAGGAAACGTTGTGGGTGAAGGCATACCAGTTCTATATTGTTAATTAAAATATTAAAAGGAGTCTGTGGAGTTATAGGTAGCCAAACATCAATGGGCGCAAAATTTACATGGTTTGCAGTAAATTGAACCCTGAAGCCCCTATACTGCATTTGGAACAGGCCAGCCTCAGGTCAGCGTGGGGTCAACAATCCTTAGGCAGCTAAGCAATAGATGAGTTCATTATCTGGCGGGGGTCAATGGCTATAGCAAGAAAATAATATAAACGATTCAGGGAACAATTTACGAATAAACTACACGAAATTTTGTCTTTCCGATAAAGTTCATTCACTAAAGAAGACAGCTGCAGCAGATTTCGTATTTCTGTGGCTTATTTGCTGCGTAATGTCCTAAAATTCACTCGCTGAACACTGAGACGCATCAGCGAAAGCCCACGAAGGAAGGCGCCATTTTGGATTTGCCGGGATCTCATAAAGATTGGATATGGTGTAAACAATGACAAAATCTGAGAGAGAGCTGGGCGATAATATGAAAAATATTGTTTAACCAATTCAGGATGATACTTTTACCGACTGATTCACATGCAAGTTGAACAGAGATACGTACGCATGTAGGTAGAAATCCAACACCAAAGTTTTCTATCCAGCACATGTTGGACTCACAAAATTAAACCGGAAATGACGCCAAGATATTCTTACACAGAATTTCATTGGCTACAAGATGGTACTATTGACAGACAGATATGTTCATTGGCTCACCTTCGGAAAAATCGAGAAGCTGACGATATGTATGAAAAAATGACGTCCATGCGCTGAAGCGTGTAGCGCATATTACGAAAGTTGATACGTTCAATTAAACGATTTCTTATAGAAGTATCCTACACTGCAATAATTTTCATAATAAAAATAAAGCAGCATTCTCAGTAAAAAACAAAAAACAATATGTTGGTAAGATTCCACAAGTTTTATTGAAGAAAATACAAGATTTATACAAGTCAATAATGGACAAAAAACGTATTTTCGCCCGACTACGGGCAGTTCTACTGGAGTCCCTACTAAGTTATATGTCTAGGGAATGGACTGGCTACTTTTCGGGCATTTTTGGTTAGATTATACAATCCCATACGCATGCCTGTATTATCAAGCATTCTGGGTCACAATCTGTGAGATAAGTCGTTAACGTGGTTTTAAAATTGTTATTTGTGGCGCATTCGGCACCCACACAAGCAAATGACCGCCATATTGGATTTCCAGGTAACTGATGCATGAGAGTGCAGGGGCGTCGCTAGGGGGGGTCGTCAGGTGCGAACGACCCCCCCCTTGGACGCGCCAAAAAAAAACAGAAGAAAAAGCAAAACAAAACAAAACAAAACAGAAACAGAGAAAACGAAAATAAAAACAAAACAAAAAAAGCAAAAGGGAAAAGAGAGAAATAAAAAATGCCGCCCACTTTTGATTTAGTGGGAAGGGGGGGGGGGGGCGAATATCTTTGGGCCCCCCACTTTTCAGCATCCCTAACTGACCATGTCCCAACATAAAAATTACAGATAGAGTGCCAGGACGTGTAGTGGTGTGTTATAGGCCTGTTTTGTTTGTGTCAAACCAGGAAGTCAAATGGAGTCCGGCATATTCTTCAATATCGATGCGGGGTTTTGCGAAACAAATGTGAAAATAGAACCATAAATCTGTATACATTGTGTTCAGATTTGTTTCCGAGAAAACGCGTAAAACGCATCTCCCACAACCGGAGACCCCGGAGCTTCCGGGGCCTAGGCGGCCCCTGGACCCTCGCCTGTCAGGTTGTGCGAATCGCTCATTTTAGCTTTGTGTAAATGAATGGCTCTTTGTTCTAATGTTCCATGAGTTCATCGCCTTTTTATGTGTTTTTTTTTAATGTGTTAAATATAACTAGAAAGTCAAATGGATTCGCGGGCATGAAGTATGATTTTTTTTCAATATCGATGAGTGCTTATAAATGCGAAACATACGTGAAAATAGAACCATAAATCGGCATATATTATGTTCGAATTTATTTCTGGGAAAACGCTTAGAACACATCTCTGGAACTTCGGAGCTTCCGGGGCCTAAGCGGCCCATAAACCCTCGCCTGTTGGTCTGTGAGGATTTTCTTGTTTTATCTTTGCGTGAATGAATCGCATCGGTAGGCATATTGGGTTTCCCTCCCAAGAACTAAAAGTCATCGTTTTGTATGTTTAAATATAACTAGAACGTCAAATGGATGCAGCCATGAGGTGCGATGTTTTCAATATCGATGAATGCTTATAATTGCGAAAAATCGTGAAAATAGAATCATAAATGTGCATGCAGTATGATCAGTTTTATTTCCGGGAAAACGTTCAGAATGCATCTCCGGCAATCTAGGACCCCGGAGCTTCCGGGGCCTAGGCGACCCCTGGACCCCCGCCTGTTGGGCTGTGATAGTGGCCCCCCCCCCACTTTCAATTACGTTCCGGCGACACTGGGTTAGCCTACGAGGTATATCGGCCCAAAGCATTATTATTGTGTTTTCAAGATGACAAGAGAATAAAATATAATACTGATATTTGACAAATGATGTGTTAGTTTAATTGTTGGAAATCGCTCAGAATGCATCTCATGCCATCTAAGGTCTCAAAAAGCTGTATAATATAACCCTAAATCTGCATACATTATGTTCAGATTTAATTCCGGGAAAACGCTTAGAACGCATCTCCGGCGATCTAGGACCCCGGAGCTTCCGGGGCCTAGGCGGCCCCTGGACCCTCGGCGGCCCCTGGACCCTCGCCTAAAGTGCTATGATAGTCGACCCCACCTTGAAAAATCCTAGCGACGCCCATGGAGTGTTCCAGAGGAGTGGTAAAATATTGGATTCATGGAATCATCCGGAAGAACCCCAGTCATAGATTTGCTAGCTTAATCCG
This sequence comes from Hanleya hanleyi, assembly GCA_036873755.1. NCBI lineage: Eukaryota > Metazoa > Mollusca > Polyplacophora > Lepidopleurida > Hanleyidae > Hanleya > Hanleya hanleyi. Next base: position 30,378 of record JAVTVY010005570.1, on the reverse strand, counting down.
GGCCGAAAAACCACCATAATAATAAAGTATCTGTATTTAAATGGTTAATATTGGCGGCCATCTTGAAAATGGCCGCCATCTTGGATTTTCTGAAGGCTCAATTAATTTTCTTGAATAAATATCCAATGGGGATATTTATGCCAAGTTTCATGCTTGTATCATCATTTGAAGTGTTATACTGGTTATCCGCCCCACTAATTACCTGTCTATTTTGAACATTTGATTTGAAGTGGTATCCATCTGAAAAGATTATCTTGAAGATATATTTTCCTTGTGGAATTTGATATGACATGGTCTGTGATGCTTATATTACCAGGATTATGTCTTAATGGATTCTGAGAGGAAGATTTGATTCAGGTATTGAAGAGCATAGAGTATTCTCAACTTTCACACGTGTATTTGCTTGTAGGATGAGAAGAAGAGAATAGAAGATTTAGGTGGTGTTGTTGTCTGGTTTGGTACTTGGAGGGTTAATGGTAACATAGCAGTATCCAGAGCTATAGGTTTGTATTGTGTTCAATCTAAAACCTGTGAAATGAAATCCCGGGGAGATATCATATGATATTTGTCATATATAATTGTCTGTCTGTCAGTGTGTGCTTCCAATAGCGAAGTCTTCGAACTTTCCCTGTATGAGTAATTTGCCCTTGCCGCTTGTTGGCGTTTAAGTCAGGGGTGACAAAATGTGAACTGGATAACATGAAAAGAGATAGGGCAGCCTGAAATAGTGCAATAAATTGAGCAAACGACAGTTCCAATATCTTCAAAACTGAGCTCGGTGGCATGACAGATGTAATATTTTGTATTTGCACATATCCACGTTCAAGGCGACAGTTTCTTTTAACGCCATCAACGTAATTATATAAAGCCCTAAAGTCCTTTGTTTCGCGTCATGATGATCTCGTCATATCGATTTGTTGCATGACGTCACAATACAATGTTGTTAAAAGAGTGATACATTGTATGGGATTTTGTCCTTCTCGACTCAAACGTCTACCGGCGGACAGGGGCAAATACTCTTACCGTGACAGTTTGGAAACTTCATCATATGCTGAAGAATTGAGACTCTGTATCCGGCCAGCATAATATTTTCAATCTGGGTTAATCCATATTCTGCCAGTCTTAAGGTGTTGCTTGTTCATTCGTGGGCCTGGCCAATACATTATTTGCTAGGTATGGGGGTGTCAGTCAGCTATCTTATTTTGCATGAAAACTTGGCACACTGTACTGGAATAGAAATAATTGCTTGGTTACCGCCATAAAACTGCACTTGGCACACTGTACTGGAATAGAAATAATTGCTTGGTTACCGCCGTAAAACTGCACTTGGCACACTGTACTGGAATAGAAATAATTGCTTGGTTACCGCCGTAAAACTGCTAGGGAAGATCATAATGGAATAGGATGAATCCTAACCATCATAATCAAAGGATTATTTCCTAATCTGGCCCTTTCTCTGGAGAGCAAGTGTTCATGACAGCCTGTTCATGTCCATGACAGTCTGTTCATGTCCATGACAGCCTGCTCATGTCCATGACAGCTGCTCGTGTCCATGACAGCTGCTCATGTCCATGATGGCCTGCTCGTGTCCATGACAGCTGCTCATGTCCATGATGGCCTGCTCGTGTCCATGATGGCCTGCTCATGTCCATGATGGCCTGCTCATGTCCATGATGGCCTGCTCGTGTCCATGATGGCCTGCTCATGTCCATGATGGCCTGCTCGTGTCCATGACAGCTGCTCATGTCCATGATGCCCTGCTCGTGTCCATGACAGCTGCTCGTGTCCATGACGGCTGCTCATGTCCATGACAGCCTGCTCATGTCCATGACAGCCTGCTTGTGTCCATGACAGCTGCTCATGTCCATGATGGCTTGCTCGTGTCCATGACGCCCCGTGAGGCTCCCGGGGATTGACCTGGGTGTCGTTGTGCACACTCCAGGTCATGGTAAGAATAGATCTCAGCTCCTTAGAGAGCTTGTCATAAGAGGCGACCAACTGGGGCACCCGTGGGGATCCCGGGTGTGAAAAGGAATAGGACCCACCCATGTGGTTTCCGGGTGTGAAAAGGAATAAGAACCAATGTCGTGATATGACTGAAATAGTGTTGAAAGCGACGTTACATCATATTCAGTCACTCACTCACTCCCCGTCCATGACAGCCAGCTCGTGTCCATGATGGTCTGCTTGTGTCCATGACATCCTGCTCATGTCCATAGCTGCCTGCTATATAATCTTCAGGCACATTCCTGTACTCTTCCTATTCAAGAGCAGCCATTGTTCTACTGTAGCTTATCAAGGGTAAATTCAATAAGAGGATAAATATTGGTGAAAGCTGGAAATGTTATGTTTTGTTGCCCTGTTACGTGCATCTATGCCACTTTTGGTTTCTTATCTGTATTACAGGTGATATTGAGCACAAACCATACATATCATGTGAACCCGATGTGATCACCCTGGACCTAGACGGGACGGAGGACTATCTAATATTGGGCTGTGATGGTGTCTGGGACACACTACCCAAGGATGAACTGCCAGAGATCATGTACACCTACCTACAGGAGTGTGAGGGGGACCGCACCATGGTGGCCCAGCGTCTCGTCAGCATCGCCAGGGATAACGGCTCCACAGACAATATTTCTGTTGTCATCGTCTTCTTCAAGGACCAGATCTCTGAACCCAAGCCAGCTAATTCTAACATACAGGAAGTTGCCAAGTCTGAGGTCAATGGTGGGAAAGGGGATAGTTCAATGGGCAAAGAAAATCCCAAGACCAGTCCATCTGAAAATGGCGAATCCAGTCAAAATGATAAAGGTGTCGGAGGTAAAACTGGCTCAGAGAGAAAGAACAGTAGATCTCGAGCTGCACAATGTCGCAGTAGTCGACGCTCTCGTAAGGATAGCCACAGTTCAACACCTAATGTACAGCGGAAGAAAAGTCCTTCAAAGCTCCGAAAGAAGAAGGTGGCTGAACAAACAGCAGTATTAACGGGAACATCGAATGTGTCAAAGGATGTTTTGAGGAAATCCAACAGGAAACCCAACTCCACTTCTAGTCACAACAATACACAGCAGAATTCCCACCTAACAAAACCACATATAAAGAAAAGGATTGGTGAAAAATCTGTTGAGAATAAGGCTGTTGTCTGGGCATTCACTGGCAGGAGTCAAGCTCTAGTACAAAATCACAGGCTCAATCAACGAGCCTCTAAACCTACCATTGGTTTAGGGACAGCCAGCTCATATCTCAATAAAACCTGGCTTCAGAACACTTTGAATCGCATCATGGAAACAAAAAGGAAAGAATCTGGGACTCTCGTTCCGGCGGATCAACCTAGTTCATACTCTCAACCATGGTATGTCCAAGGAAGGGCAGACAACTCTACTGAATCTGAGGACCCAGATGAAGAAACTGATCTGCCAGCACCGAACACATTACATGGAACCAAAAGCATGTTATACAGAAATACTTGGAAAAACCCTGTCTCTGTGAGGAGTGAGGTAATCCCCTTGACTGGGAAACAGAACAAACAAAACAAATGAATGGAAGGCAGTGCAGATTCAGGCAATTACATTTACATGTGCATGATAATTTACAGTATGTTTATTTTATGGAGATAGGAAAGGTGACATTTGTTTTTAGTCATTATCTTGCTCTAAGTGTCACAAGTTCCCACCCTCGGCTCTGAGAGGCAGCTGGACTCTGGTCATAGTTTAATTTACATTATTTTTAATATTTATATCTGTCCATATTTGCAGCTCTTAATATTTGTTAACACAGATAGAACTGTCTGATTGATCAGTTTGCCAGCCCTGTGTTTAATCCTTATTTTAACCACTTTTCGTCTGGCAGCCAGGTCACACAGGTAATACATTCTGTGATATCTGTCCTATCTTGGCCTATAAGTTCTTGAACTTTGATATTACAAGCCCACAACACTAGGTGAGCTTGGGTCCAGGATGGTCACAAAAAATATTAAATTGAACAGAATACATCTGTTAAACTCGCACAAAATTTTGTTCTCAAACTTAGTTAGTAGATATTTTACTTCTAATTAGACTGAACTTAGGCCACCATTCTATCCATTTAAGACACACGTAGTTCAACTCTGAAATATACAAGTAACTAATACACTGTTCAGATTGAGCAAGTGTAGTATATTCTTGTATCACTAATCCAGTCTTTCGACTGTTTACAGTTTTGATGGTTGAAATATATTTCAGAATATACATTGTTAAATAATTTGGCTTACCATTCCACTTGTTTTAATGGAAAACCGATCTCAGTCTTATGCGAATTGATAATCTGTGGTTACTGGCTTGACTGGGGCAAAATGCAAAACAGCATTTGATAATGTTAACAGTGTTCTTTGAGCAAATATTATTTGAGTTGGTGATAAACCTGATGTGTATACTACCAGGAATAGTGTCTCTCAGGTGTGATCATTGTACAAATGTCTGTCAACATAACATGTATGTTTGGTATGGATGTTGGTCTTTTTTTTCAGTTTTCAAGATTATCTATCCTTAACAAGTGTCTCGTTTAAGTTAAAGGTAAATCCAAATGGAACTTTTGTTTGTCTCAAAGTGCTTGAAAATCATACTTCGTACTTCAGTTTGCATGAAATAATTTTTTTCCAAATTCTGATCTGGTCAGACTAAGGCATAATATGGCAATAGTGGTCTATTTTCACATCTCGACTCCTGGCATGCCTGGCTGATGACATCATTGGCGGTCAATTACCAGTGAATGAAGTGGATTGCAGTGACAATATATAGAGGTAGAGCTGTGATACAGATGATGCTTTTAAGCAGTGTTAGCAAGTTTGATGCCAATATTTTTGGTCTGATTATTTAGACATAGAAGAAGGTATTTACAAGCTAACTGACAAGTTTTGGTTATCAGATGACGTACTGCCGAAGTATCAAGTTCAACACTATGAGTCAATGACTTGCATTCTGATGACGAAGTCCAACAGCACGATGTGGACGTAAGACAGCAAATTTGTTTAATATTAAATACTGAGATTGGCATGCAGCTCAACTAAATATACAATTTAATATATGGAAGGGAATGCTCTAGCTATTTAAAATTGTTATATATGGGGTGATTATTTTTGCACTGTCCTGTTCCTGACTGGCTTGCCAAGCCCACTAGTGTGACCATGGGGTGTCAGCAATTTTCTGCCTGGCTCGAGCTGTGACTTTGGGCGAGGGTCCTTGGGCTGCTTGCTATCGGTGATCTCTTCGGCTCAAGGGTCTATTTGTTATTTATCCATTGCTGTCCGGTTAATTTGTAATCAGCGTAATATCTCATTTGGTTTAAGGTTTGGAATGTATTTTAGATCGCCAGCAGGCATGGCAGGGATGTTAGGAGGTTGCTGAATATTGTTTGATGATTGCTTGAAATAGCCCGAGGACAGACCAGATCAAATTGCCGGACCATGCTTCCAATTCTGTATTTCACATTGTATTTTGACAAATTTTTTTTAGATTTCCTTATCGTGGTCCAGTTGTGGTATGACTTAACCATGCCAAAGCATAACATAAAGGCAATTTCGAAAAGAAATCGAAGGTAGGCTGTTTTACTCTCCAGAAATAGACAGCTTACCTAAGACAGCGATACATAGCTCAAAACATACAGAAAACCATACAGCTTCCTCCAGTGACGTCACAGCTAGAATTGACAAATGAGCGATCTAAGGCTTTTAAAGAGCCATCTTACAAACCAGAAGGAATTTTTACATACAACCAGTAGCATTCTTTTCAGGCCTTTTTGAAATATTTTTGACCTGTGACCGATCAGGAGTACCTTTAACTTCTGTTAGCTTGGCTGCAACGGAAGCGTGTACGGTCAAGCACTTGATGATAGCTTAGTGTTCATGTAAGATAAGATATAGACATATTGATCATGGGCTCTGTTGTACTTCTGTATGCACATTTATAGTTTGAGGTACAGTTAACGTAATATTATTTGAATATGTAAAAGAATAAAAAAATAATAATACAACGAACCAAAATGGATAAAATGAAATGAAAAGAGACAGGATGTTTGTTGATATGTTATCGTATGATTTTCTCATATTATAAATGTATACATATTGGCATGTGTAGCCTGGTAACATTTAATATAAGTCTGTGTGTAAATGTTTGATCTACCCTGGGATATAGTATTTAGAGGGATTATTGACTCAATTGTATTAACCTGCAGATGTTATATTCAAATTGTGTTGTTTTGCAAAGGTCTGAATGGGTCTTGTTTATTGACAACTAAATTGATTTGAATGAACTGGAATTATTATTCATTAGTTTGTTTGGTGAAGGAAGGGGAAAATCCACTGTTTACAGTAAGGGTGTCTGTAGATACTAGGAAAATCCACTGTTTACAGTAAGGGTGTCTATATAGATACGGCACTAGGAAAAGCCACTGTTTACAGTAAAGGTGTCTATAGACATGATAGATAGTTGGAAAATCCACTGTTTACAGTAAGGGTGTCTATATAGATACGGCACTAGGAAAAGCCACTGTTTACAGTAAAGGTGTCTATAGATAGTTGGAAAATCCACTGTTTACAGTAAGGGTGTCTATAGATACTGGAAAAACCACTGTTTACAGTAAGCGTGTCTACAGATACTCGGAAAATCCACAGTTTACAGTAAGGGTGTCTCAAGATACTTGGAAAATCCACTGTTTAAGGGTGTCTATAGCTACTTGGAAAATTTCCGTTTTACAGTAAGGGTGTCTACAGATATTAGGAAAATCTGTTTGCAGTACGGGTGTCTATAGATTCGAGGAAAAGCCATTGTTTACAGTAAGGGTGTCTATAGATACTTGGAAAGTCCACAGTTTACAGTAAGGGTGTCTATGTGGGAAAATCCACTATTCACATACATTTAATGCCTTTAATGATTATCTAAAAACCTGACAAATTACAGTTATTGTTCCAAATTTGAATAATATAAATTTGGAAGACTATCTTAATGGTTCATTTACACTCTGTGACAAGGTACACGAGATGAGTGTGCTGTACAGCAGCAGTATGAGGGAAAGTGGATCTTAGCGGGAAAGTGCTATGCTCAACATTAAGTTTCACTTTATAGTTCATACTGACTGCTGCTGTACAGCACGGTAATTCCGTGTACATTCTCACACAGTGATTTGGTAATTTTTAGATGACATGCATTGGCTGACTTACATATACAAGTTATGGATGTGAACAGCATTGAGCACAGTGTTGTACGTGAATTTCAATGTAGCTTCTTATCCCTCCGTTATAGTATATCCCAGGTTTAGAAAATTCATTAAATGTAGTGAAATATCAGATGTACTCTTTCCAGGATATATATTTCTTCTGAGTAATTAAGTCCCCTATCCAGACATGAAAAATAGCTCTGTTTCTCGTCAGTTTATATGTGGAGGTATAAAACAAGATGACGTAGCGAAGATAAAGTTTGCTTGATATTTTTTTTAATTCTGCCAATATAGTACTTGAGTTGTATTTAACCCGTGAATGTATGGATTTCTCGAATTGCAAATCAGATCTAATGCATTTTATAACCTAGCCGTTGTTCACTATCAATATGTTGTGCCAAATTATTTTCAATGTTAACATGGTTTAGCCCGAGTCTGTTTCTTGTTACAAGTGTGTAGTTTCTAGCATGTTCAATTGTGTCTGGATTGTATGAATGAAAGTTTCATACTTTTTGTTTTCAATATTTTTCTTGTTACATTATTATATTATATACATACATATACATATATATATATTGATATATTTTACCTCAGCTGTTATCAAAAGTTATTCCACATTTGCCAGGAGTTGTACAGACATATGTGACCAGACTTGGCTGCACATTCCCTCGACCAAGCAGTTCAGCGTATATGTACATAAAACTGTGTCTCACCCACCTGTCTACAATTGCCATAACTTAACCAGTCAAAGTCTTCTATCTACTTTATTGTGTTCATTCTTGGGTTGTTACAGGTTTGTCTGAGGAAAAGTTTATTTGAGTGCTTTTACTGGTTTCTGATGTGCTATTTTGTGATTAGTTTCAATTTGAACCTGTCTTATCCCAAGTGTGTTTTTCTGGGCTTATTCTGAAGTCATTTAGCTGTCAGAGCTATCGAACGTCCTGATCAGAAATGAGTGTTAAAGATGTAATCAGCCTCAAATCTGGGCTGAAATCGATGTCTTTCAAACTCAGCGAAAGTGACATATGTTACAACAGGTACAAAATGAAACACATCTGACCACAAAAAACTAAACTTGTTTCTACCATTCACGAGAAAATAGTAGGAATTGATCTATAAAAATAAACGGCATGGCATGCCGTTTACTTTTTCCACGGCCGTGTCAACAAGCGTATACACGTGTAGTGCATTCTACCAACGTGTGCTATGCGACATTACCGAACCGTAGGCACGAGCCATGACGTTATCTCATAGCTGCAGCTGTGCAGCATTCAGATTCGTGAGCGTCGCTACGTCACTCATACGTCCCGCAGCGACGTCATTTTCCTCTCCGCGTACAGCACACACTCAATGGCGAAACAGAAAGCCCGTCGAAGCGGGCAGAGTTTCAAATTTCTCTGACAAGATATTCTTGCATTCATTATATATTGGCGATCCCACTATCAGCAAATATAGTACATGTGATGCTTTAGCAAACTTCGCTGCTGAATAATGCACAGGGGAGAGTTTACAAAATCCATCCATTTTGAGGCTGATTACATCTTTAAATAATTGAGTAATGAGAACATAATACATGTACATGTATGAAGTCCTCAGTTTGAAAATTCTATTAGCACATTTGAACGAAAGCAAAGGGAATAGAACTCAAAGATTTTAGACTGGAATAATGAAGACATTACTGGATGTATGTGTACCAGTGTGGGTACAACAATTAATGCACCATTCTATGTGACATGGATATAGGACTGATAAATGTTTGTCAATTTCAGTTATAACAGTCCTATATGTCCAGGTTTAGATGATAGATGAAATATAAATTCACTGCAATAATACAGAATACCATTGCCAATATTTTATTGATGAAATGATGATGTGGCACCATGCCAGCAATTGTAAATCATTATTTATGTAGATATACAGGTGTATGAAATCCGGTCATGATCTATTAATCTAATTATAGATAGAGAGCAGGAGTTAATGGTGTATGAGTTAATCATGATGTAAAACTGACCATATCTACAGTGAAATCCTCTAATCATTCAATCCCAGGAAGTAACATCATTTCCCATCCATAAATCAGGTCATCAATTTATTTATTATAAAGTAGATCATCATTATTTCTTTGTTATTTTTAATTCATCAGGGACCGCAGAGCAAAGGGGTCTGGGTGGGCTGCAGCCCCCCAACCCTTTGAGACAGCAATGTTACAAGTCCTATCTAAAGTGGCACCAATCCAGCATTTAACATGTGCGATATAGAGTTCAGCCTCCCCAGTTTCAAACATGCTCTGAGGCGCCTGTTCATTATGCTGAATGCGATGTTAAATATAATTCTCTTTCTCCTCTCGTTATTTTTATGATTCTAGGTGATATAATTACACCTTATATAAGATAGACGAGTTTTGATTGGTTCTTAGCCGGGACATTTACGGCAAATTCTCATCCACAAGTCATTCTCACGCGACTGTCAGGGGCAGCGGGAAATTTGCCTTCCGTTGCCTTGGCAGCGGGGTATTTGCCTAAAAGTATTTGCCAAATTATCCCGCCGCCGAATTATCTCCCCTGATGGCGATCTTCGCTGTCTTGTTTGTAAACAAACATGGCAGCGCCCACAGACGACAGATTTGGAGCGTTTGTGTGGCAAATAAAGTTCGGTTCTATTTTATATTACTTTGTATTATCTTTTTGTCTTCATCTATGCTTCTCTTTAGCATATGCGGTGTAATTATACAGATATACCAGGCTTCGGGGGTGTATTTGCGATATATCCCGGTCTCGACCATGGCAAATTTTCCTCGCTAACGCTCGGGAAATTTTCTATGGTCTTGACCGGGATTTATCGCAAATACACCCCCGAAGCCTGGTATATCTGTATAAAATTTATTGAAATGACTGATTGAAATTTGTTCACAAGATTGTGGTGATTCAATTTTAATAGTAGGATTGAATTATAAGAGGATTTGATTGTTGGTCAGTCAGATTATGACTAGTTTGTGGATCATGTAGAACTGCTACAATCGGTGTACATGTACATCTTGAAATGATTGATGTATTCAATGATTGATGTATTCAATGATTGATGTATTCAATGATTGATGTATTCAATGATTGATGTATTCAATGATTGATGTATTCAATGATTGATGTATTCAATGATTGATGTATTCAATGATTGATGTATTCAGTGATTGATGTATTCAGTGATTGATGTATTCAGTGATTGATGTATTCAGTGATTGATGTATTCAATGATTGATGTATTCAATGATTGATGTATTCAGTGATTGATGTATTTAGTGATTGATGTATTCAATGATTGATGTATTCAATGATTGATGTATTCAATTGCTCATTACAATTACATATACATGTATATATAATTAATCTTCAGCTAAACAAAAGATTAACTTTGCCATCATTCTAGTCTGTTATCTGGGGTTTGAATTGAATTGTAGACACAGTGACCCATATACTGCCATTTACCCCAGATATTATAGGCCTTATCTAGTTTAGCAAGGCTGTAAGTTGGATCACTCTGATTGTTGGTTTGATGAGTGAAGACAAGTAATATCAGAGACATATCTATTGTGTTGAGGATTTGTTACTCATATCTACCTGTCTGTATGTAGAAGATTACATATTTTAGGAAGACAATACATGCAAATCATGTTATTTTATTAATCACGTTAGATGCAGGTAATGTTATCACTGGGATTTAGTCCATTCACAGTGTCTATCCAACGATGCTTTCGTAGAAGCTCAATAAGTATCAGTAACAGATCCCATGTATGAGAATGTATCACAACTGTTACATGTTGTTGAGTGTGTAGTAGGTTAGCTATATATTATAGATGTATGATGGATTGACCAAATTATAAAATCCTAAAAACATTACAGGTATTAAGTCAGATGTACAGTGATGTTAAGTACATTGTTCAGTACTATATAGTGAATACACTACATTATATTTTATAATCCTGTATTATTAAGTGATATTAAATATACCCACCGATGTAGTCCACCATTCCCAGCGCCCAATATGTCACCACCTCAATCCCCTCCATGCAACCAGTGTCAATTAATGTAATTCACCATGTGTCATTAAAGCCCTCCACCCCCCGCCCAACCCCCTCCAACCATTGTTATTATAAAATCCACAATCCCTCATGATAATGTATCCTCAACCTGATATCCAGCCATTATGTAGTTCACCATTCCCACTTACCACCCCATGATCCCCTCCAACTAATGTCAGTATCCATTCTTCCCACACACTGCACAATGTCATTATGTAATCCACCAACCACGCTAAATGTTGGATACTATGTAACCCCACCTGATCCATCGAATCAATGTCAATGTGTATTGCACTTGTTTCAGTGACTTCAATGTTGCTTTTTCTCAATCTTAATAAATTAATATCCTATCAATGCTCCCCATTTGTACATGTCGCTATATAGGATCTTACATATTTCAATTGAATTTGGTGTTCTGAGCGCCCATACCATGGATATTTAATAGCATTATGACATCATGGTCACATCTGGACTCATCCATTTGCAGTCGGGGAGGGGAGATAGGTTCACTGTGTCCATTTACCCCAATGTTTACATCAAAGACCAGTCCATATATTTACCCCGTATTATGGTGTCACAATGTCGGGAACGCGGCAACATGAAAAGACACCCCGCCAGCGAGCCAGATAATTCGGCTGAGCCAACTAAAACTTCTTTGTCATCAATGTTCCCTTCAAAGCAGTATGAAGCGTTCTCGGGATTGGTTAACACGCAAGTTACTGCAAGCCTGTTAGATCCTACAAGCAACAGTATCCAAATGGGGAGCAGATAGGATTTAATTTTAATTAGATTGGCTTTTTCTGTGACCCAGTATGAGCAATCTCCTATCGATGTCATCACATAATCCAACCAATCAATGTTGATATGCAGTCCACCACCCAACTTATCAATATATAATCAGCAGCAAACCAGTCAATGTCAGTATGACATATCCACCAGTGAATGCTTGACTCCTTCAACCAATGTAACCTGAATCACCCAATAAACCATTATCAATATAATCACTGCTTTCAGCAATTGGCTGGTGGAGAATGTACATCATATTCAGTGTCAATATGTTGTGTTCTAACCCAGGTACCTTATCTTTTCTGTTCCTCATGCCAGTCAATATCAATATGTAGGTCTAATTCCACTACCTCTAATTTGTCTCCACCTATTTTCCTGGTCATACATATATACACGGATATAGTTTTCATTACATGTACACATTTGCTATATTATAATTTTTTATTGTATCTGTTGGTACATTTACACGTCAAATGGATTTGATAGTACATATATAGTAAAGCTTACAGTGAAACTCTTTTGAACCTGAATGAACCTTTCCTGATATAATTCTTGGACAAAAGTTGGGTGCACTGATGGCGTGAATTTAGAGTTCGTACTTTTTTGCTCTACCAACAGCATGGGAATATTTTAAATAATATATTGATAACTGGTGTAAACATGATAAATATGCATCAAATTATGATATTATTCCAAGAAAGGCTTACATTGGTGATAATTTTGCCAACTTCATGTTAATGATAGTCCAGTTATCACCGATTAAAAATATTTCCCATACTGCAGGCATAAGAAGGGGAGGAAAAGTACGAACCACAAATTTAGAGAGTCCCACATCAGTGAATCAATGTGCCGGGGCAAATCTTTACTATATAAAAATGAAATCAGGAAAGCTCAATTTAAACTGACAAACCAGACAGTACTGATAAGTCACATATGGAAAGGCAAGCAACTTGTTCAGTGTATGTCACAATGGCCAGTGTGAGCATCAGGTCGATGGTTAGTGAGATGGGGAAGGTAAACATCCTCTACATTTTGAGAAATACGAGACTTAGAAGTAAAAAAGTACCATACAAGTATGTAGTTGTGGCGGAGTGACTTGAATATTGGTGGAGAGAGCGGGGTGACACATTTGGTATGGTATAACATGTAAGAATGCCTGTACAAATGACCTGATAATCGGGAGAAAACTTTAATTTTCTATGACATCGCCATCAATGGTGTTCTACACAGACAGAACATCATAATGAGAGGTCACAATATAACCCATCAATGTGCTGCATACCACAGCTGAACAAATCTGAAACCCCTTTGCTCGCTCTCTGTTGTGATGTTGGCTAAGTTGCTTCATTTTCCGCACGGTGGTCGGTATTACCAAGTGTTCAGTTCCCAGTGTTTGAACCTGATCAACACAATATAATCCTGGTCAAACCCACACAATAGAACATACGGGTCTCCAATGTTATATCTAGACTGGGAGGCAAGGCTTTGGTGTAAGACCTGCCATTGAAAAGGTAATATCCTGGACAAAAGACTGACAATACAACTTGCAGCAGATCCTTTGTCAATTATATTTCGTGAGTCTTACACCAAATCGTTGCCCTGACCTGTCACTCGACTGGATTAGTATCTTAGCTGCATAACCTGGGAAAACTTGAATAATGTATTTTAATCAGTAGGTGTATTGTGTATTGGATGTTTTTATGGAATGGCTAATATGGCATGTTGGAAAGATTACTATTATTCCAGGTGGTTATATTATTACAGTGCAGTTATTTGTCTGTCTCTCTATAGATGATTTTAGCAATATTCCAACAAGATGTGATTAAATTATGAGAGAAAAAATCAAAATACGTTTTTGTTATTTATTCATGAATAAATATATCAACAACTCACATATACTGTGGGTACTTCAATATGTTGTACCATAATTATAAAAGTATAAAAAACATATTTACACCAAAGCAATTTTTCATAAAAGGTGAAAAGACCATTTTTTATATGCACGCCAAAAAGTCGGACATATTATATGATGGCGATTTCCACCCATTCTTTTCTGGCCTATATCTGGGACAGTATTGTGCAGTTCCAATTTTTTTGTGGGTGGATGATACCCTACTTGGAAGAGCCGATATGTCGCATACCAAATTGGAGGTGGAGGTCACTGGCCAACAGATCAGGGAATCATTGAAAATATCTTTGACAGTTTTCTATCTATAGTTGTAATTTTATTTTTTAAGAGTAGATCGATGCACCAGGTGGAGATCGGAGCAAATATGTTGCCTACCAAAATTGAGCTAGAGGTCAAAGGTCAACAAGGCCTAAAAATCGGGGAAATCCTTGAAAGCTGCAAATTTTTGGGGATTGGATTCATTTGGGGAAAGATAATGTGTGCCAAAATTGAGGTCAAATATATAAAAAAAAATAATAGGAAAATCTATAAAAGCGCAATTTTGTCAGTAGGCTTACTTAAGGAGAGACGATTGAGGTATTGTGTGAGCATATTGAAGGCAATTTTGACTTTTAATGATTTCCTGATTGTGGGTCACATTTTTAATGCTTTGCAGATTATGCGGCAACTAACTTTTAACCTTGACCTAAATTTTGGTATGAGAAAATTTTACCCGTAATGAATCAACTCACAAAAAAATAGCAAAAAAATGGAACTTGTTTAACTGCGGAATCTCAAGCCCACTTGGCTCCATTTAATAATGGATGATGCTGATTGGCCGAGAACCATGCACGCAAAAGCTGCATGCATTCCACTTTGGATATTATCAATGCTCCGAGTCAAATGTGACGAAAAAACTGATCTTGGGCTTGGTCTGTTTTTGGCTTTATAGTATAGCCTACATTTTAGCATGTGGAGTTTTTAAAGAGGTGGTAGCATCATTTAACATGAGGCAGCACCTAAAAGGTGCAACAACCCCTCAGCCAGACAGTTTTAGTCAGTGTATATTGGTACACAATGAATGGAAAATGCATATATAAAATCCTGAAAGATTTGAATGCAGAAGATGCTTTAGCAGTGGCTTGTACAAGATTAAAATATGATAAATTCAGTGTGGGATGTTGGATGCATTGGAGAACTAAAATAAATAATTTGACATATCATGTGTAAAAAATATGGCGGAAGAACAAAAATATTCTGAACAAAAACGAAAGGCTTCAAGTCATTCTTGCTTTGAACCCTAATAATAATCTGAACAATAATAAAAGTCTTCCGATTTTCAGTGGGAGCCAAGTAATACAGAGTTTTTGATAGGAATACGGAGCTGCGCATCTAAAACCCCTCGGCTCTGGGTGCCAGCCATTCACAATCTATTAAATTTGAACCATACTACTTTGAAAACATCAGGAACATCAAGCAGTCAAGTGACAAATATACAGATTATCAAAAAACTTGTCATCAGAAATGGCCGCAAAGTTTTCTGTCCAATCAGAGATACCGGCAGTCATTACTTGTCTCTTGATCTATCTATGATGTATACCAAGCATCATACTGAACACTTGAACAGTATCAAAGGATAAATAGATCATCAATGATTTTACATAAATTGAAAACGGCTGCCAAGGTTTCCATCCAATCAGAGAAAACGGTTTAGTCATTCATTTTTATACGCCCGCCCAAAAGGCGGACGTATTATGTGATGGCGGTTTCCGTCCGTCTGTCCGTCCCCCGTGTCCGGTCTATATCTGGAACAGTTTTCTATTTACAGTTCCAATTTTTGGTGAGTGGATACCCTACGGGGAGACGATGTGTTGCGTACCAAAATGAAGGTTGAGGTCACAGGTCAAAGGTCACAGGCCTAAAAAACAGGAAATCACTGAAGTGTTCGTGTCCGGTCTATATCTGTGAACGTTTTCTATCCACAGTTGCAATTTTTTGTGAGTGGATACGCCAGGTGGAGACGATGTGTCGCGTACCAAAATTGAGGTCGAGGTCAGAGGTCAAAGGTCACTGCTGCCAAAAATCAGGAAATCATTGATCGTTGACAGTTTTCTATCTACAGTTCTAATTTTTGGTGAGTGGATGCCCTAGGGGAGGGACAATGTGTTGCATATTAAATGTAGGTCAAGGTCAGAGGTCAAAGGTCAGTGTGATCGAAAAATCAGGAAATCATTAAAAATTTCTAATTTTTTGTGAGTGGATTTAATAGGCGGAAATGAAGTGATGCATACCAAAAATTAGGTCAAGGTCAAAGGTCACACCCCAAAATTAGGAATTTTTTAGAAATAACGTTTTTTGTGTCAGTAGATACATTAGAGGGACACAATGTGTCACATACCAAAATGTAGGTCAAGGTCAAAGGTCAAGGTCACTGTGACCCCAAAATCGTGAAATTGTTAAAAATCATGATTTTTTTTGTGTCCATTGAGAAATTGAGGGGAGACGGTTTGTCATGTACCAAAATTTAGGCCAAGGTCAAGGTCAAGGTCACTGTGACCCCAAAATCAGGAAATTATTAAAACTCATGATTTTTGTGTGTGCATTGGTAGACTGAGAGAAGACGATGTGTTGTGTACCAAAATTGAGGTCAAGGTCAAAGATCAAGGTCACTGTGACCCCAAAATCAAGAAATCATTATCATTAAAAGTCACATTTTCTTATGCCTGTTGAAGACGAGGTCGTGTAATGCGATGTTGCGTTCTGTCCATTCATCCATTAACATTTGTTACCCCTCAGCCCATAGGGCTGTGGGGTCTTGTCGTTGCCATGTACGTCCGTCCGTCCGTCCATCAACATGTTCTTGTCCGCTGAATATCTGCAGATCTATGAAGTCGGGCCCGACCAAACTTTGGTCAGAGCTTCCTGAATGTTGACTGATTAAATGATTAGATTTTCAGGTGGCTATGATGATTTCATGATTTTTAATTTTTTTTTTTTATTATTTATTGATGGCTCAGCTTTTGCACTGCTATCTATGCCCATCAACATGTTCTTGTCCGCTGAATATCTGTAGATCTATCAAGTCGGGCCTGACGAAACTTTGGTGAGAGCTTCCTGAATGTTGACTGATGAAATGATTAGATTTTCAGATGGTTATAATTATTTCATGATTTTTTATTTTTTTTATTTTTTTATTATTTATTGATGGCTTAGCTTTTGCACTATTATCTATGCCCATCGGGAACCCTTGGTTGCATGTTTCATTGTGAATTTTGAAGGTTCCCTGATACAAGAAAGATTCTCATTGAATGAAGGACAACATTTTCTTTAATTTTGCTATTAAATCATTCTATTCTACATCATATGTTTTATCCTAAAACTTTTGCATGAACCATATTTGTGTCCACACATTTAACTGGTACAACATTTTTATCAATTTTTGTCACCAAACATGTTACTGTACCTTGGAAATTATTTAAAACGAGTGATTAGGAGAGCCCATTTTTAGCCTGACTGGGCAATTTTGAACCAGTTTGTATACCTGAAGTTTATGCCCCCCCCCCCCCCAAAATGATAAGGGTGGGCCTGTGTCAATCAGTGTGTTTACTTGTAATCACACTTGTGCAATGCATAAATTGCCACTGTTAAAGCTACACTTTCTTGCATGCTGTAATCCCAGCATACCACTCGCATGAAACCTATGTCTCTTTTTATATGGTGTCCAGGGATTTTTTTCAGGTTCCGATCCCAAACTCCCAGTTCCTTCTCGTAATTCATTATTGAGGGTCCAATTTTTGAAAGTGAATTTTGGCGCAAATAGCCTGTGATCACTCACAAAACAGAGGTTTTATTAACATGAAATTCAATACCCAGCTATGCAATCGGATCGATATTGAGGATCCCAGAGGCTTTTTCTAGTATTTCCTTCAGAAATCCTTTCAAATTGAACAACAACACTTTCGTTTTTTGTTTCATTTGAGTTTTGGGCGCCCATATGTTTTCCGAAACTAAGTTGGCTCTAGATGCAGCCCTGATCCTACTTGACTGAAAAAACAACAGGCTGAGGGGTCCACGCACCTTTTAGGTGCTTGCCTGCAATTCATGTTGTCCATGCGATGGCTCTAGTTTTAAGGTATGGATTGGTACCAAACTTTGAGTATACCTTACTCGCATGGCAAAGTGGAGCCATACATATGACATCAATTTGTCAAAGGTCTAGGTTGCAGTCCCCCAAAACTGAATCAAGCTTAGCTGACTAAATGTGTTGGAATATTGTTGGAATATTCGAAGTTCTTTCCCCTGCATTTATATGGTATTGCCCTGTGAAGTTGTCTCCCATGTTTGAAACGCTTCATTTAGTTAAACTGTTGTGAAATAAAAACCATACATTTACTAATTTAACGGGGAGAGGAATCCTTTATGAACTTCACACCTGAAGAACAAAGGTTTACTTCATCACTTTCTTCTTCCTTCATGAAAAATTCTCTCGTCTGAAAGGAATCCATTTGCAGGAAAACTATTATTTTCTTGTCGATATCAGTGTGGGATATGTGAGCTCTCAGCTCTTGCTTCAAGGTCAACTAGTTACCAAGAAGTTAAGCTCATTTTAGTTTATCATTCAATATAAGATGTGATATATGTTACATTCTCATAAGCAAAAAATTGTAGACCTTTCTCTGGATTGCTAGATCAATTGGAATCAAGGCTATTAAACAACCTTGAAATTTGAACCAATGTAATTTCAGATATACGGGCGTATATTGAAGCCCCTTGGGCTCTTGTTAGTCTCTTGATGTATTGATGATGTATACAAAGTCTTGCACGAAACACTTGAACAGTACCAGAGGTATAGATTTTGCATAAATTAAAGATGGCAATCAAGTTTTTCACCTAATCAGAGAAACTGGTTGTCATTAATTGTAAGTTTCTTGATGTATCGATGCTTTATAGTTTCATATGAAGCACTAAAATTGTATCAGATATAGATCATTAATGATTTTGCATAAATTGTAATGGTCGCCAAGATTTCCACCCAATCAGAGAAACCAGTTCTGTGATTCATCGTAAGTCTCTTGATGCAATGATGATGTATATCAAATTTTACATCGAGCAATTGAATGGTATCAGAGATAGAGATCACTAATGATTTTCCATAAATTAAAGATGGCTGCCTATCCTTCCCGTCATTCAGAGGAACTGATGTGATTATTCATTGCGAGTCTTTTGATACATCGATGCTGTATCCCAAGTTTCATATAAAACACTTAAATGGTATCAGAGATATAAATCATTAAAATTTTGCATAAATTAAAGATGGCCACCAAGATTTCTGCCCAATCAGAGAAACCAGTTCTGTCATTCATCATAAGTCTCTTGATGCATCGATGATGTTTACCAAATTTTACATCGAGCACTTGAACGGTATCAGAGATGGAGATCATTAATGATTTTGCATAAATTAAAAATGGCCGGCCATCCTTCCCGCCTCTCAGAAGAACTGATGTGGTTATTCATTGTAAGTCTCTTGATACATCGATGCTGTATACCAAGTTTCGTATAGAGCACTTCAATGGTATCAGAGAAATACATCATTGAAGATTCTGCATAAATTAAAGATGGCTGCCAATGCTTTCACCCAATCAGGGAATCTGGTTTGGTCATCCCTTTAAAGATTCTTGTTGTATCGATAATCTATACCAAGTTTCACACTGAACAGCGAAATGGTTTCCGAGATACACAAGATTCATGGTTTCGCATAAATTAAAGATGGCCGCCAAAGTTTCCACCCAATCGGGTCCAGATTCAATAGGGTTCTGGGTCACGAGCATATGGATGTGCACGGCAAGTTTGGTGTGCCTAGGGTAAGTCTGCATAAATTAAAGATGGCCGCCAATGCTTTCACCCAATCAGGGAATCTGGTTTGGTCATCCCTTTAAAGATTCTTGTTGTATCGATAATCTATACCAAGTTTCACACTGAACAGCGAAATGGTTTCCGAGATACACAAGATTCATGGTTTCGCATAAATTAAAGATGGCCGCCAAAGTTTCCACCCAATCGGGTCCAGATTCAATAGGGTTCTGGGTCACGAGCATATGGATGTGCACGGCAAGTTTGGTGTGCCTAGGGTAAGTCGTTCTAAAGATATCTTGGTAACGAGAAAGCTGTAACGGTTTCGCATAAATTTAAGATGGTCGCCAAAGTTTCTAACCAATCGGGTCCAGATTCAATAGGCTTGTGGTTGACCACCCAACAATCCTGTATACCAAATTCGAAGTCTCTAGAAGCAACGGTTTGGCTTCTAGACCGGTCACAAGAATTGTTGATGAATTTTCCGTGACGCCATGGAAGCCGCAAAATTCATCACAAATTACCCAAATTCGATAGGCTTGTGGTTGACCACCCAGCAATCCTGTATACCAAATTTGAAGTCTCTAGAGGCAACGGTTTGGCTTCTAGGCCGGTCACAAGAATTGTTTACGACCGTACGACCTGACGACGTACATGCCGACGACAAGACCCCGCAGCCTAATAGGCTGAGGGGTAAAAAATATTCAGCAAATAACAGATTTTGATAAAAGCTATTTAGTAGTGGAGATCAACTATGGTGAACATTTTTCTGTGACCTCATTTTTTAATATCACGGACATTGAAATCACACTTCTGACATTATCTACGTGACAGCACCTGCACTTGGCTTCAGTGCCTGAGATGAAGTCACAAAACACGCATTGGCATTCCGGGCATGATGCTTTGCAACGTCGTAATCGATCTTAGAACTGTAATTACACCGACGGCTTCTAAAGTGACGTCATGAACACCTGGTCACGTTATCCGACGTCATCTCAGTCATTTCCCATTTTAATGTTCACTAGACTGAATTGAAGAATCTGACAATATTGGTCCCTAAAATACAAGACTTCACGACTTGAAAGTCTTTTGGCAAATGTTGCAAGAGATCATGCTGTTCAGTTCACCCGAACAGTTAAAATCACGCTACTACCTCTTTAACATATCTAGAACATGACACCTTTGTTAAATGTGTCCTATATTAGATATGTCATTATGGTGCATGAATATTACATGTAATTGTACCGCAAGGACGTGCGCATTATCATGAAAGCATAGCCCTGTTGGCTCTGGTTAGATGAAACAACTGAAAATCTGCATTGTAATATGGGTGAAGGACATTTATTTTCATGGAACAATACATGGCAGTTACTATTGGACAAAAACTGAATACTGTTCATAAATATATGACATGTTCTTTGATACAGCTGTATTATACCAATGAAGTACTTCCACATTCAAGATATGGATTCTGATAAATGACCAGATAGCTGGTAGATGATTATATGTTCAGTTTACCAATCGACAGCTTCTCTATACTGATGAAGTCAACCGAGGACTGTTTGTGCCACACCGTCCCACGTATTTGTTAAATTACTTCATAGTGAATGGTTCAAGTAAAGAAACATTGCAAATAATCTAAACAGCACTGAAACAACTTTTACCCCCTAAGTGGGTCAAAGAGATTGAAATGGAAAGCAGAAGCTTAAAAAATCTGATTCAAAAACACTGAAATTGTTGTTTCTGCTGAAGGTTCTCATTCCTGACAACTTGGAACTAATGAGCCCGAGCTCTCATTGTTAAATTTATTGATCTGATAAATAGAAAACACATCATGCAGCTGTATACCAGTCCGCCATTTCCACATCCTTAGACAAAACAACTGCACCGGTGCATCAACAGGTGCATTGAGATGGGATCCCCAGCACCAACTTTTGGTTTGTATGTTCCACATCTTAACCTGGGCTACGGTGTGGATAGTATTTTTAATCGGTGACTATTTTCAAACTGAAGTTGCCCAAGTTGTCATCAATGTAAGCCTAATGATCTATTTTTGGAATAGTGGGATAATTTGATGCATATTTACACCGATTACTATAGTTAAAAAATCTGCCTAATGCATAAATATAGGCTGCAGAGGGAGATTTCAAACCACAAAATTACACTGAGAGTTGCGTGTCAATGCTCCCATCGATGCAGTGGTGTGATTCTTTTGTCTAAGAATTAAAGTGAGAAAGGAGGATTCTCAATGGTTTTCCGAACCCATTTATTTTGCTGTTAGAAGTGATGACCTGTGAATTAACATTTGTCCATGTATGGTCAACAAGTCTTTCTAAATCAATTTCCAAGATAAGGCTTGTTGATCGTGTTAAGTTTCCATCTACAAAGTCTATGTGACCTGGATTTAGAGCTTTGGTTTTTAGTACTTAGGGAGTTATTGATAATACAAGAATTCAACATGTGAAAGTGTAAGATATACACAATAGGATAGTAAATATATATTTCATAATTGCAAGGTAGGTTTTCATTATTATTCCCTTCCATTCCTTCAAACGAAGAAACCTTGGTCCACCAAATCATATAGAGCACCACTGATAATCCTCAGGACTGCATCAGTACACGATTATGTCGAGATAAATTCACAACATTTATATAGAATCGAGTTGTTTATCAATATAGATTGTCGCTCGGACTACGAATACCAGTAATACCAATTCAGTCTGGTTATATTTTCTTGTTTATTCTTTGCGGTAGTTCTTCTCAGTGTTTCAAAAATTATTGCGAGCGTATTCTAATTGGATTCACTGCGCTTTTGTCCGCACAGACTTCGCGATGAAAAGAGGAGTTTTCGAAATTATTGTTTCAGGAGTATCTTGAAAATACTGAGTTTAAACTTTTCATTTTATTAGGACAAAAAAATTGGCAGCAGAGAAAAATCAGCCATTTTCGAATTGAATTTGGAAGGCGAATAATTAGTGAAATTACGGTAACAATTAGTACCTCTTTGCTGGATGACAGTAGCATACATGTATAGAATTTCATGGTACATTCAGATATGCTAGGTGCATACAAAACATGTACATACAACCATGGAGCCTCTCTTGTAGGCTCCATGATACAACTGAACAATTAAGTGTAGACCTTAAGAAACGTTTTTGGGGATGCTCACAAACCCCCCAAATGTAATCAGTCCATGAAATATCCTTCAAGAATGTCCAGGCTTTTCACAGGTTTTACAATATATGCACCCCCCACCCAATCTGGCCTCATCAAATACTGTCATTTATTAATGAAAGATCCACTCAGAGAAAATATATTTACAAAATGAGCGATGTAGTCTCAGAACTAGATATAGGAAGAAAATAGCACTTTAACAAATAAGGTAACAGTTATTTAGCATATACAAATCAAGTGAGACCAAAAAAAAAAAAAATTATTCCCACCATCATGATCATACAGATATGACAGAGGGGTACTAAAGATGAGCAACTCTTGATTGTAATATTTTAGGTTCTCAATAATTCAAAATTACAAAAAAAAACAAGAATACCTTCCCGATTAATTAATTTCATGTGGGCAAGTACCATTTTGTAAACACAGACATGGTAGAACGTAACAAATAATATTTTAGTTTTTTTTAGTGGAATATTTTGGATAGCACAACATAAAACACCAATGACCTTTCATCATGTTCATAGATTGCCATCATTGAATTATGTTACAAGAGTTTTGCCAAATTAACATTCTGTTCCTCTCTCTGTCAGTGAAAATATAGTTGTAATGGTTTAGAGGGGACACCGACTGTCAGCTTGTTACTTGTACTCTTTCAACATGCACATTATATACAGGAAACAACAACTTATTTAATTAAAATATCACTGTTCCTTTAAGGCTCTCACAAGAAAATAGCTGGCTGGAAACAGTAAGTTCGAAGTGTCCATTGATTATATTACATAAATGACTGGCTTCACAGATATAATCGATATTGTTCAGATGAAATAAGACCAAGGTTGTTCGATGAACATGATGGCACAATGTTTTATCACATGTAAACCTTTCACGTATTTCAGTTTACACTCAATAATGTTGATATCACATCACACGTGAACAGGCTGTGGACAAAGGCTGCCTCATCAATGTCTATGCTGTGTTTTGTCGAGGACTGGGTAGTTCACTCATCCACATCACAGTTGGCACTGTACACAATCATGACCTGAATGTATTAGGTAGGGAGATGTGAGATGGAAGAATGATCACACAACTGAAGGCTCTGTCTCATCGGACCTGTAATACAAATATTCAATACATTAGGGATAAGCCAGAAACTGGCAAAAAATTCCTTCCAACCTTCCTTTGACATGTGTGATAGTAAATTGATGTTGTGAAGGTGTAACATGAATACATGCCCAGAAAACACCCCATCAAAAATTGACCATAGAGGTCCATGTCCTCCGCTAGCAGCACCAGTTATGGTGGATTTCACTTACCATAACTGGTGCTGCTACTGCGAGGGCTGTGGACCTCTGTGGCCTATTTATTTTATTTTTTTTGGTCAATTATATCCCATATGACTGGCTAGCAGTCATCTTGAATTAAACAGGTAACTGAGGATCAATCCCAAGTGTCCAGACACTCCCCAAGTTTCAAGTCAATTGATCCAATAGTTCTCGAGTTATTGGTTGGACAAGAAATGAGTAAAGACCCAACTGCTGATAATGCAAGATGGCTGATGGCGGCCAACTTGGATTACACAGGTAACTGAGAATCAATCCCAACTGTCCTCTCACAGATGTCAAGTCTCTCCAAGTTTGAAGTCAATTGGTTCAATAGTTCTCGAGTTATTGGTTGGACAAGAAATGAGAAGACCCAACTGCTGATAATGCAAGATGGCTGATGGCAGCCAGCTTGGATTACACAGGTTACTGAAAAGCTTTCCTAACCTTCCTCTCATTCTCAAGTTATTGCCAGGACAAGTGCTTAAATGTCAAGATGACTGACCGTGGCCATCTTGGATTACGTAGGTCGATGTCAAGCCACTCTCCAAGTTTGAAGTCGATCGGTTCAATAGTTCTCGAGTTATTGGTCAGACAAGAAATCTGTAAATGGCTGAAGGCGGCCATTTCGGATTATGCAGGTAACTGAAAAGTAACTGAAAAGCAATCCCAAACTGCCCGCTCACTGATGTCAAGCCACTTGTCAAGTTTGAAGTCAATCATTCTAGAGTTATTGTCGGGACAAGATCAAACTGCTGATACAAGATGGCTGATGGTGGCCATTTTGGATTAAACAGGTAACTGAAAAGCAATTCCAACCATCCTCTCACCGATGTCAAGTCACTCTCCAAGTTTGAAGTCGATCAGTTGAATCGTTTTAGAGTTGTTGTCTGGACATGATCCAACTGCCTAAAATGCAACAAAATCCAAAATCGCTGATGTACAGTGACCATACTGGATTATGCACGTCCATGAAACACAATCCCAACTGTCCTCTCACCAATGTCAAGGCACTCACCAAGTTTGAAGTAGATCACTTGAATCGTACTCCAGTTATTGTCCAGACAAAATCAAACTGCTTAACATCCAATGAAATCTAATATAGCTGATGGTGGCCATATTGGATTATGCACATCCTTGAAAAACAATCGCAATCGTCCTCTTAGCAATGTCAATGCACTCTTCATGTATGAAGGTATCGGTTGAATTGTTCTCAAGTTATTGTCCGGACAAGATCTAACTGCTTAAAATCCAATATGGTGGACGGCGGCCATATTGGATTATGTACATTGCTGAAAACAATCCCAACCATCCTCTCACCAATGTCAAGGCATACCCCAAGTTTGAAGTTGATTGGTTTAATCATTCTCGAGTTATTGTCCAGACAAGATACACCTGCTTAAAATCCAATATGGCTGATGGCGGCCATATTGGATTATGCACATTGCTGAAAAACAATTCCAACCGTCCTCTCACCAATGTCAAGGCACACCCCAAGTTTGAAGTCAATCAGTTAAATCATTCTCAAGTTATTGTCCGGATAAGCTTCAACTGCTTAAACTACAATATGGCTGACAGCGGCCATATTGGATTACGCACATTGCTGAAAAACAATCCCAACCATCCTCTCACCAATGTCAAGGCACACCCCAAGTTTGAAGTCGATCGGTTGAATCGTTCTAGAGTTATTGTCTGGACAAGGGAATCTTACGGAATCAAGGAATCAAGGAATTACAGACACCGGTGTTTCTAAGCCCCCCCCTACTCCGTAGCAGGGGACAATAATAAACCATGACTGGGATTCCTGGAGGTTGTTTCACAGAAAATCCCCATGACCTAGGATGTGCACGACGACACCCCAGATCAATCCCCGGAAGCTCCATGTGACTGATATAATTAAAAGATTAACGTGAATTTTGTGCAAGTTACGTGATTGAAGGCAAACAAGTGGTGACAAATTGAGTCTGTCAGACATGGGTCACCCAGTAGGTCCCATAACACATAACTATTGGTTTCAGCAGGTTCAGAGATGATTTTTTTTTCAAACCCATGGTGCCGAAACCCCTTAAAACGGTTTCAAAAATGGCCTGAATCAGGCCCTCCAGCAGTAACAAGAGATCAGAGACCTAGGTACATGATAATACTCAAACGACAATTTTAGCAGAGGGGTAAAAACTGAAATGCCTGATTTGGACTAAAGGCATTCAAGTTCCAGACTTGTATGACTCCCTGTAAGATAAGGGACACCTCCCCACTACACGAACACAGTCAGGAGTAATATGACAAACTATATACCAATCTCCATTTCTCCTCCGCAATCAATTTAGAAATGGTCTCAATATTCTCTCTCTGCCATTACAGTTTTTAAGCTGATTTAATTCCACCAATCCACTCAGCAACAATACGACAAGCGTCAGTACTCCCATATTATGACACTATACTGTCAACATAACAGCCATTATGGTGAATTCAAATAATTCAATCTCGCATCATCCCACATATAAATTTTGAGGTGATCAAGTTTTATTTGAACAAGAAGTTAACACAATTGTACAAGAACAGGACTGTTCTTGTGTACATGTTTGGCTTAATAAAATAAATTGCTAGCTTCACAGGCACTGCCGAGTCATTGCTAGCTTCACAGGCACTGCCGAGTCATTGCTAGCTTCACAGGCACTGCCGAGTCATTGCTAGCTTCACAGGCACTGCCGAGTCATTGCTAGCTTCACAGGCACTGCCGAGTCATTGCTAGCTTCACAGGCACTGCCGAGTCATTGCTAGCTTCACAGGCACTGCCGAGTCATTTGCTAACTTCACAGGCACTGCCGAGTCATTGCCCCAGCTTCACGGGCACTGCCGAGGTACATTTAGCTAGCTTCACAGGCACTGCCCAGTCATTTGCTAGCTTCACAGGCACTGCCGAGTCATTGCTAGCTTCACAGGCACTGCCGAGTCATTGCTAGCTTCACAGGCACTGCCGAGTCATTGCTAGCTTCACAGGCACTGCCGAGTCATTGCTAGCTTCACAGGCACTGCCGAGTCATTCATAGGCACTGCCGAATCATTTTTATCACCCACAGCAAATAAAAAAAAAGAAAGTGTTAAAAGAAAAATTTGTGCAGTCTGGGTTTAAAATCAGTTAAACACTACTTGTGCGAGGCCGCCAGCCAGGCGCAATAGCGATTGAATTCCGCCACCCTCCAGGGACATTTGACACATCATTAAAGATGGTCTGAACCACAGAACAAATTTTTTATGAAACTCCAGCAGATGAAATTGACAACATTAAATCTGATCTATAGGACTATCCCTTTGATTTTGGTCACAGAGGTAAACAATATCCAAACTGCAAACATTGTTGGTCACAGAGGTAAACAATATCCAAACTGCAAACATTGTTGGTCACAGAGGTAAACAATATCCAAACTGTAAACATTGTTGGTCACAGAGGTAAACAATATCCAAACTGCAAACATTGTTGGTCACAGAGGTAAACAATATCCAAACTGCAAACATTGTTGGTCACAGAGGTAAACAATATCCAAACTGTAAACATTGTTGGTCACAGAGGTAAACAATATCCAAACTGCAAACATTGTTGGTCACAGAGGTAAACAATATCCAAACTGCAAACATTGTTGGTCACAGAGGTAAACAATATCCAAACTGCAAACATTGTTGGTTTCATACAACTTGTATTAAACCACTCCATTGGTTTGCCAGAAAAGATGGATATATTTCCCAGAAAAGATGGATTTATTTGGTCTGTGCAAAAGAAAAAATAAATAAAAACATTTAAAAAGCTTCCCTATCTCCTGTAATTTTTTTTTTTAAATTGCTCGCAAAGCCTGAGATTAATTTTCTTCTACATCTAAGGGATGATCGAATATATTAGCAGGACCCACCAAACAAAATTGGGGAGTGAGTAATTCAATGTTAATTCAGTGTCTGGACTATTACTAGAGCAGTCTTCACATTTCTTAGTGTCATAATCCTCACCTGTCCAAGTTATTGGTCTGCTCAGTTATCTCCCCCTGGGGTTCCCCACTCCTGGACTCCATGTTATCAGACACTGGGCAATTCCTCTCTGGTGAACTCACTAATAACACGGGGATCTTCTCTTCTTTTTTCGGTGGACTGTCTTTTTTCGTTCCACCTTTTTGGTTCTTTTGGAAATTAAATGACCAAGGTAAATCTGCAGAATGGAATGAAATTTAGCATATGTACGACCCATATAACATGAATTGCAGGCAAGCACCTAAAAGGTGCGTGGACCCCTCAGCCTTTTTTTTTTAGTCAAGTAGGATCAGGGCTGCATCTAGAGCCAATTTAGTTCCGGAAAACGTATGGGTGCCCAAAACTCAAATGAAACAAAAAAATCGACCATAGAGGTCCATGTCCCCCGCTAGCAGCACCAGTTATGGTGGATTACATCCACCATAACTGGCGCTGCTGCTGCGGGGGCCATGGACCTCTATGGTCGATTTTATTTGGTCGATGAAATCTCATATCATTGATGAAGAGTATGATTTGAAAATGGAGATATCGCTGATGAGCTTAACATAATCTAATACTGCGGATGGCACCCAGATTGGATTATGCACATCCATAAAACATAATACCAACTGTCCTCTCACCAATGTCCATGCACTCCCCAGGCTTGAAGTAGATTGGTTGAATCGTTCTAGAGTTATTGTCCAGACAAGATCTAAATGCTGAAAATCTAAGATGACTGATGGTGGCCATCTTGGATTACACAGGTAACTGTAAAGCAATATAACTGTCCTCTCACCGATGTGAAGCCAAACTGCAAGTTTGAAGTCGATCAGATGAATTATTCTAGATTTGTTGTCCAGACAAGATGCAACTGCTTAAAATGCAACATAACCCAATATCGCTGGTAGTTGGCAGCCAAATTGGATTATGCTCGTTCATGAAACACAATCCTAACCGGGATCTCATCAAGGTCAAGGGACTTCCCAAGTTTGAAGCAGATCAGTTGAATCGTATCCCAGCTATTGTCCGGACAAGATCAAACTGCTTAAAATCCAATGAAATCCAGTATGGCTGATGGTGGCCATATTGGATTAAGCATGTCCTTGAAAAACCATCCTAATCCTCCTCTCAACAATGTCAAGGCACTCCCCAGGTATGAAGTAGATCGGTTGAATCGTTCTCGAGTTATTGTCCGGACAAGATCCAACTGCTTATAATCCAATATGGCTGACAGCGGCCATAATAGATTACACACATTGCTGAAAACAATCCCAACCGTCCTCTCACCATGTCAAGGCACACCCCAAGTTTAAAGTTGATCGGTTAAATCGTTCACGAGTTATTGTCCGGGCAAGAAAATCTAAGATCCAACTGCTTATAATCCAATATGGCTGACGGCGGCCATATTGGATTATGCACATTGCTGAAAAACAATCCCAAGCGTCCTTTCACCGATGTCAAGGCACTCCCCAAGTTTGAAGTAGATCAGTTGAATCGTACTCCAGTTATTGTCCGGACAAGATCAAACTGCTTAAAATCCAATGAAATCCAGTATGCCTGATGGTGGCCATATTGGATTAAGCACGTCCTTGAAAAACAATCCTAATCCTCCTCTCAACAATGCTAAGGCACTCCCCACATATCCATATTGGATTATGCACATTGGTGAAAAACAATCACAACCGTCCTCTCACCGATGTCAAGGCACTCCCCAAGTTTGAAGTAGATCAGTTGAATCGTACTCCAGTTATTGTCCGGACAAGATCAAACTGCTTAAAATCCAATGAAATCCAGGATGGCTGATGGTGGCCATATTGGATTAAGCACGTCCTTGAAAAACAATCCTAATCCTCCTCTCAACAATGTTAAGGCACTCCCCACATATGAAGTAGATCAGTTGAATCGTTCTTGAGTTATTGTCCGGACAAGATCCAACTGCTTATAATGCAATATGGCTGACGGCGCCATATTAGATTACGCACATTGCTGAAAAACAATCCCAACCGTCCTCTCACCAATGTCAAGGCACACCCCCAGTTTGAAGTTGATCGGTTAAATCATTCACGAGTTATTGTCCGCACAAGAAAATCTGTGATCCA
>JAVTVY010005569.1:0-37591 GCA_036873755.1 Hanleya hanleyi | reverse complement strand
AGACAATGTAGTGATGATAAGGAGATTAAATCGCTGATCAATGCTCAAAGATTGAAAGTCTATACTGAAAGACAGCAAAATCAGCCTGTGGTGAATAATTCCACGAATGACGTGAGAGTCCATTTAACACCACACATACAAACAGATGGAAAGACACAAGTACCTTTGGGTTAACTCAAAATGTCTTACGGAAGAGCTTGATGCTAAAGGTCACATACCGTACAGACATGTATCCACATGGGATTTCTCGACTCTCTATACTACAATCCCTCATCAGGACCTTATTGACTGTCTAAGTTCATTAATAGTATCTGTGTTCAAGAAAACTGATCGTAGATATATTAATGTCGGAAGCCATAAAGCATTCTTTAGCTCGACTACATACAAGAGATATCATTCATGGGATGTTTCTTGTTTATAGAGTTGCTTGAATTTCTCATTAAAAATATCTATGTGAAATTTGGCAACACAATATATCAGCAGCATATAGGTATTCCAATGGGTACTAATTGTGCACCCCTGTTGGCGGACCTGTATCTGTTCTCTTATGAATATGACTATATGCAGGCGCTTTCAAAAACCGATCCATTCAAAGCCCGTTCCTTCTCATTCACCAAACGCTATATAGACGATCTTCTCGCTGTGGATAATCGCTATATAAATGACGCAGTGAAGGATATATATCCACCTTCACTGGATTTGAAGGAAACTACAGATAGCCCTACAGGCACATCTTATTTAGATCTCTATCTCTATAAAAAATGAAGCGGGCATTCTCTCTCGTCGACTTTATGACAAAAGAGATGATTACAATTTCGACATCGTAAACTATCCCTTTCTGGATAGTAATATTCCAGTGGGACCTGCATATGGCGTATACATATCTCGCTTAGTAGCATTTGCTAGATCCTGTGTTAAATGTGATGATTTTAATCAACGTCACAAAACATTGCTGCAGAAACTTATAAAACAGGGCTATTCCACCAAGCGCCTCCACTCAAAGTTTCTCAAATTTGGCGATACATATCGCATGCTGATAGCAAAATACGAACGTAGCGTGCAAGATCTATGGCGCTACGTTTCGTAACTTGTGTCTAATTCCGCTTAACCCGCGGCTAGGGGCCGTATGAACCCATGTACTTCAAGATCCTTATGATACTCACATGAACAGTCACAATCAAAGTGTGACTGAGATACATCTTTTTTTTAGATGACGACTCTATAACGAATATTATGGATTAAGAATACTGATCAGCGATACGGATTTGATATTTCTGGAACATCATGATGTCTTGCCGGCATCATTGAAAACTGTTGACCGCTTCTCTCTTGCAGGAAACAAGCCTATGTTTATGTATACTATGATTGTCTTTTTGAATTTGGTGCTAATACTGTTATGTGGAAAATGGAATAGGTCTTTGGATTATGGACGCGGATATTCTCTAATGGACGACGGCTGGATTATGAATGACGGACTAGACGCTTGTAAGTAAAAGGGTACAAAGTCCCAATATAGAGAAATTACTCAAGATGAAATATTTTGGGAAAGTTAAGAAATATGAAGTTACGTGGTTAGGAAATACTGACACTACTTGGGTGTCAGCGGAACAGATTCCGCAAAATTTAAGACAACAATTCCATGTAGAGAGATCAGCGACTGGGCGACGTCGACGACAACCTGATAGGCTAAAATACTTTAAGTAACTTTGTAGGATTATGCCAATACGTGGATGATGATGTAGTCGCCCATTCAGTTGTCTTGTTGCAGTATATGAGACTATCATTCTGAACCTCCTTTGTATGCTTGATTATGGACGCGGATATTCTCTAATGGACGACGGCTGGATTATGAATGACCGACTAGACGCTTGTAACCAAACAGTCACATAGCTCATGTGATTATAGTGCTAAAAGGACCGTACATCCTTTACCGGTAGATCATACATACCCACCCCCTCTTACTCTTACCCCGCTTTTTCTTTCAATCTTTCATAGGTGCGCATGACGGCTTGGGTGGACTGCTGCTCATCATCTGTATATTGCTTCCCTACTTCAGTCTAGTTGTTGGATGGACCTCAGCCAGTGTACAAAGACCAAACTACGGGATAATATTTCAAGATAGAGCAAAATTATCGCTGAGTCAGGAGTTTTGGACTCACACGTTTGAAATTTTAATGCCAGAGCCTGTAGATGTTGAACCATTTAAATTATGTATTGCAAATGACTTCCACTCTTCTGGCACTTGTACAACCATCAATCACATAACAACACACATAAATTCAATACGTATCGCTAGTGGTTTACATTTGAACGGAACTATATCTGACATTCTCGAATTAGTTCCACAAAAAAGGCATGTCCCGCGTTCAAAAGACAAGCGGTCTTTGCTGCCCTTCATCGGGTCATTCTCGAAAACGTTATTCGGGACTGCCACCATGGATGATATCAATATATTAGCACAACATATTTCAGCATTACAACGTCAACACAAGAATGTCATTAACATTTTGCATCAACATGGTCGCCATTTTTCATCTTTTCTAAAGACAGTTGACCAGAGGATTTCAAACACTGTTAAGGGTATTAAAGAAAATTCAGAGGCAATTACAGTTATACATAAATTTGTCGAGGGATTACGTTCAATTGAAGACACATTAGCATATCTCACAGGTGAATTAGCTGATCAAATGCATAGAAGTAGGATATTAGACAGACAATTAAAGGATTTTAAAATGGCTATACAGTCATTAGCATCAGGTATAATTCCCCTGCACTCATAAAACCACATACACTTCAACAAACTATAGAAGATATTCAACATTATCCAGGGTTCCATATTCTTCACCATGATCCTTTACATTATTATTCTCGTTCTAGTTTTGTTCATTCCCATGTTGATTCAAGCATATATATATCTTTAAAGATTCCCATTTCGGCATTTTCAGAGCCATTAACTTTGTATGAGGTTTTATACTTTCCTATTCCTGTTAATACCACATCAACACATGCAACACAGCTTCTTGATTTTCCCGCTTATTTTGCGATATCAAAACAATCGGAGGAATTTACCACTTTAAGTGCTGAACAACTATCAAAATGCTCTGGACGTAAAATGATATACTGTTCATTTAATCTTGCCCTTATGTCATCACGATTTCCTTCATGTATAGCTGCATTGTATTTTAATAATAATGAACAGGTTAATAAGTTGTGTAACTTCCGTTTTAGACCAAATCATCTCACTCCTCAGATCAGAGAGTTACTTCCATCTTCAGTAGTCATTTATAACATTGATATGATAGCTTTTCAATGTAAAAATCGGAAACAAATGGTCAAAGGTTGTTTATTTTGTATTATTTCGGTGCCATGTAAATGCTCAATTCACACAAGTGACCTTACATTACATCCTCGTATGACAACTTGTTCTAGTAATCAAACAGATATCACTCGATTACATCCGGTTAATCTAGCAATAATTCAAGAATTCTTTCAAGCTCCTGAATATAACACTATTAAAGGAGATACCTTGTTTCCAGCGGCAGTTCCCATGGATCTTCCATTTTTTCGGCTATACAATCATACCATGTCAGGCATCTTAGCTGCAGATGGTCAACAACATTTAAGTTTAAAACGTATTGCTGCAGCAGCAAAGAGAGAGAAAGTAGCATATCAATCACTCACAGAACCACTATTGGATGGTCAAATTTATCTTTCTCCTTCATGGCCAGATTTAAATGCTATTCTGTCTATGTCATCCTTAGTTGCTATTTCGCTTATAGGTATAGTTGT
The DNA here is from genome assembly GCA_036873755.1 of Hanleya hanleyi. NCBI lineage: Eukaryota > Metazoa > Mollusca > Polyplacophora > Lepidopleurida > Hanleyidae > Hanleya > Hanleya hanleyi. The sequence goes on along the minus strand of JAVTVY010005569.1, from coordinate 33,802 downwards.
TGCTTGGATGTTTTGTAAACTCCGAACGATTGCAGCCGCATTGGCATTATTACATTTTCCAACTAGAGTTGCTAGTTTCTCCCCTAGAGTTCCATCATTTACTCAACCTACGATTCTAACCACTGATTCCACCCCAAATTATATCGTATTGCAGCCATCATCATTACCAATAATTCTCTCTGCTGGTATAGTTTTACTTTTCATTATTATTTTGATTAAGTTAGGCAAGAAATTGCGTCATAAAACATCTTTTTACCTTGAGCTCACAGGTACGCTTTTATTGTACCTGTTCATGTGGCAACTTCGATGATATGACCACACGGCCCCTAGCACCGGCATAAGCGGTATTAGATACAAATCTAGAGAGCTATGATGGAAATGCTCTGACAACTCGTATACTGGTAATTGGTGAGCTGTTTCGCTGTGACAACTCGTACATTGGAGATTGGTGAGCTGTCTCGTCGTCAGATCTAAATGACGGCATTTAACACAAAAGACTAGTCTGTAAGGCCCGATGTCGACCCAGCATCAACTTCCCACAAATGCCAACATATATCAAAGACCAAAAGGTCTGTACAGGGGGCGGGCCTCGGAGACGAAACGTCCACCAGCAGAATCTCGCCATATACAGGTAAAAATTACAATACATATAAGGGAAGTGGGAAGAGGTGCCGACATACTGACTGCGTCACATGACTTCACAGAATAGTCTTCTGGTTAACCTATTCTAAAGCCCATACCAAGAATCTAACGATTCGTGATATGTATTGTATCTCAGGTACGCTTTTATTGTACCTGTTCATGTGGCAACTTGGATGATATGACCACACGGCCCCTAGCACCGGCACAAGCGGTATTAGATACAAATCTAGAGAGCTATGATGGAAATGCTCTGACAACTCGTATACTGGTAATTGGTGAGCTGTTTTGCTGTGACAACTCGTACATTGGAGATAGGTGAGCTGTCTCGTCGTCAGATCTAAATGCAAGCTCTCATAATATATGGGTATGCGGTCGGCCGCGGTTTACTTTAGCAGACAGATTGGTGCTCAGTGCTTCAGGGGTGGGCATATGCTTATGACGGTAGTGAAAGAGTTCAATAAATGTTGCATAATATAAGCTCCCGGAATAAATATGGGTATGTGATCGGGCGCTTTAGGGTGGCACATCATTTGATCTTGCACATCATTGGCAATGCAAATCATTTGAAATGACGATACATTTATTATAAAAGTAGGATTTCCACATGTCAGTCTTATTTAGGTTCGATTGAGAAAGAGAAGCTATGTATATTATAAAACTCGAAATTATTCAATTTTTGAAGTACTCTTATACATCTCATTTGGTATATCTGATGAATATATGTACAAATCAAATTGGCGGATACTACAATAGCAGCCGTTCCGAGAACCCCACTATACCAGATAATAGTTCGGGTAGCGCTAACCACTGACCTACTATTGTATCCCGGCATAACATCTGCACGGTCACCTTCCCCTATGCCCTCTTTCTCAACTCAAATGAAATTGAGATAGTCATCACACGCGCCCAGGCCGACTAATATAACGGCTACAGACTCCTAAATAATTTACAAGTTCGGCAGTATTAACACAATTGTATCTCGCTGATTCCCTAATTGAATTTAGACTTTCATCTTTCGACAGGAAGTAGTTTATTTCAAGCGCTACATGGTGACAAACTTCTTGTCAAAAATTATCCGTTAAAATTTCAAGCTGTGCGCGCCTCTAAACATGAGGTCCTCATTTCGCTGTTTTCTCTGCCTGCTGAAAGCAGTGCTCAGGCTGAAAGCAGTGCTCAGGCCCCGCAAATAGTCTCCCGGCGAGGCATGTTATCGAGCAGTGAATCGAAATAAAATTTGCAGCTGAATAGAACAAATACCATACTTGCCAGTGGCACCAACGGCTTTCCATTAATCGTTGCAACGAAGGCGAAAAAAAATCGAGAAAATTCTGGTATTTGGCAGAGATTACGTTTATTAGGTGAGCTTATTCATCCGATCATTCTGATATCAGACACCGACTTGCATCATTCAATTGCCCGGAAGCTTGAAAAATTGCACGCGTTTTCATGAAATACATGTACCCCGATCAAAATACAACAGTTTTCGGCTAGCTAAAGCACATATCTGGTCTTCGCGATCAGGCCCGTGTTTGTAGAGATACCATAACAAACGCTATGATTAGTTCTTGAATGGATGGTCCATATATTCCTACGTATTCGTAAAAATGTTACGAGCGTGTTGGTCCTTCCATTGAATTATTGTCATTTTGCGATACGATACTCTTAAAAACGCTAATTCTCGGCAATTTTGTGGATTAAAGTTGATTTTTTTGAAAAATCAGAAGCGTGAAACTGTCGAACTTAGTTATATGTTAACCAGGAATGTTCCCTCTGCACATAGATGCCCAAAAGTGCCAATTAGAAAGGAGGACAATGCAAATAATATTATAAAATCTGTCCCGACACCCCCATGTCAGGCGTATTAATTCAGGATGACCCTCCCGGTTTATGTCAGACGTTAGCCAAGGTCAAACGAATCTTTCTGAACCAGATATTGTATTATTGCAGGCACAGAGAGTCCAGGTACTTCTTAGAAACTTGTATAATTATTTCAGGTTTCTGAGTTCCACTAAGAGTGAATAAATCGCCACCGATGCAGGTAAAAAATCCAAAAATGGAGGATAGTCCAGTTAAAACTAGTCTATAATGTCTGTATCTGACAACTTAAGCATCCTCAGCCGGGTCTCTGATCATTCTGTTATACCATCGGCCAGTTCATCTTGAGACAAATATGGAAACCAGCATTTTCGATCAGTTTAGCATTTCAGCGAGGCACCAAATGATGTAAATCCACAAAATACTAAAATAATTCAATCCATTCAGTATTACCTGAAAATATATCTTGGTCGTAAAGATTTGATACGGTAAACAGCTGCAAAACGGCACGAACAGCTGATTTTAATCAGTAAAAACACAACAAATATACCCCCACCCCCTTAATGAAACGATCCCATCCGATCTCAACCCCCACATTGAATGGAATCTTCCAAATTCCCACCAAACAATGAATAATTCCAAAACAGTTTGATCAAATACTTCCAGACAATGCTGATATAATAGGCTACAGACTCCTAAATAATGTACACGTTCGGCAGTATTAACACAATTGTACCTCGCTGATTTCCTAATTGAATTTAGACTTCCATCTTTCGACAGGAAGTAGTTTATTTCAAGCGCTACAAGGTGACAAACTTGTCAAACATTATCCGTCAAAATTTCAAGCTATGCGCGCCTCTACACATGAGGTCCTCATTTCGCTGTTTTCTCTGCCTGCTGAAAGCAGTGCTCAAGCCCCGCAAATAGTCCCCCGGCGAGGCATGTTATCGAGCAGTGAATCGAAATAAGATTTACAGCTGAATAAAACAAATACCATACTTCCCAGTGGTACCAACGGCTTTCCATTAATCGTTGCAACGAAGGCGGAAAAACATCGAGAAAATTCTGGTCTTTGGTAGAGATTACGTCTAGGGGGTTAACGGATCGGGACTTTTTTTATTTAGGCGCCTGTAGCCTAACGTTCTTAAAACCCGTTCTCCTATCCCAGCTGTTCTTTCCTGCAAGAATCCACCCCTCCGCTCCGGTCACTTTCGACTCCTATCAAAGTGTCTGATAATCCTGCTTGTCCTTGCAGTATTACTTCTAACAATCCTCTTTGACCCGATCCTCTAAACGTGTCCGCCCCAACAATGGCCCGTTATCCTGTTCTGCATCCTCAACTTATCCATCCATCGCTCATCGCCAATTGCCTCTACTCGTATTCCACTGTGTGCTACCCCCCACTGATCCTTCTAACCCTACAGCTTCTAACCCTGTACTCTCCACATCCCGATAGTCTAATCCAACACTTCCCTCCCATAACTCCTATGCCGCTACCGCAAGATTACCACCGCTGATGGTAAGGCGCACAACGTCTCCAGTTTCGGATACAACATTATGGACATTCACGGATGAAATTATTGCTAAGGACTGGGTCCCTTCTAACGTAACTATAAACATTCTCTTTTTTTGGCTTCTTGATCTTTCTCGGATTAATTCAGATCCCCATCCAGATATTCAGATAGAAGGCTATGCAGATACTAATGTTAACGACTTTCGAGCTACCAACTACAAAAGGGTTTTCCAGCCCAAGAAAGTTCTGCTTAACATCTGTGACAGCAATAAAGCTGATGAGCCAGGAAAAGCAAACAATCTACTGCACGATATGGACAGTGCACTGGAAAATGCTTTCTCAAGATCCAAATTGTACTTCATCCAACTCCAAATATCGGACGGGTTTCCAGCCAATTAGCGGATTTATCTAGATAATCAAGCAGCTTCTAAGATTAGATACTTGGAAATTATCCCCAAAATTCACCCCACTATGTATTACAAGCGTCTAGACCGTCATTCATAATCCAGCCGTCGTCCATTAAAGAATATCCGCGTCCATAATCCAAAGACCTATTTCATATTCCATATAACAATATTAGCACCAAATTCAAAAAGACAATCATAGTATACATAAACATAAGCTTGTTTCCTGCAAGAGAGAAGCGGTCAACAGCACAATATGCGAAAATTCTAGCTCGATTGCGTTATAATTATAACAACACATTTAGACATGAAGGATCCCTTGGACAAAAAATGATTTTCCACAGTGGCGATATAATTATACGCCCCCACACATCACAAGGTTAAACGGCTTTTTTGTTCAAGGGATAAATCTCTGTGCATGTCTCAGTCTTAAAAAACTGTTCGAATACTAGGAATAATTACAAGCGTCTAGTCCGTCATTCATAATCCAGCCATCGTCCATTAGAGAATATCCGCGTCCATAATCCAAAGACCTATTCCATATAACAGTATTAGCACCAAATTCAAAAAGAAAATCATAGAATACATAAACATAGGCTTGCTTCCTGCAAGAGAGAAGCGCCTAGTGTAAAACTATAGCGTGTTTCTGTACAGTTGGCGGTTATATAGATACGATGGGGATATTGAAAGAAATTGAAAAAAACATATCTGTCTATATACATAGGAATAATGGTTATACATATAATTATAACTTCATATTTACATATATTTTGTATGGGACACAGGCCCGGATATGGCCAGATTGGGTCATTTGCACTTGCAATTTCGTCTATTATTTTGGGTATTTCTGTGTTTTAAAGCTGGTATTATTCCAGATTTCTTGTGTAGTATTTTTCGTGAACGTTTTTGGCATCTGTGCGGGCTGAAATTTTGAGTTGATTCATCAGATTTTCGCTGTACGCGTGGTTTTTTGTCCTACGATCACCATTTTCCTTGTGTAGATAGATGGCGCTGTATTGAATATAACATTGTCATACGGGGCTTTTGAGTCTTCGAAAGCACTTAATTATTAATATATAGCGCGGGCTATTTGTAAAAATTTTCACAACTGGTTAATCCAGTAAGAGATGAAATTATATACTATTCAGTTGTTTTTTGGCTTGAGCTTCCCTTTGGAATCATTCATAGTTCATTTATCAAAATATAAAATTAAAATAAAAAGTATTGTACATATGTGAATCCAACCGTTATATGCGATTCAATCAAATAGATATGTATTTGATATAAATATAAAATCACTGCCGCGAATATTCATATAATAAATAAAATTAACTTGATGGTGATTTTTTGAACTTCTTCACATCTCAATAGTTTAAAAACTGTACCAAAACATGAATGGATACCCTTTCCTAATGTATGTTTTAATATAACAAAATATACATATTTAATTACCCTATTTTTCTCCTTAATTAACCTAGAAATTCTCGGCTGGAGGGCTAAGCTGTTCTGGGTTATCGCCATGCGCCCATTCACACCTCTATCAAGCCTGTGCCGTAATCATTCTGATAAGTGGATTTGAGTTCGTTGATTGCATTATGACCTGTACCCGGTATTTACAAAACAAGATATTGTGACTATCATCCTGTATCATTAATACATTGTCGACTCACACGATTATTGAATAAACATGCAATTTTGCCATTTACGCTTCGCCAGAGTAAATCTGAGCGCGAACGTCACAGGAAGCATGGTACAGGAATATGAAAAGATATTTCCAGCATACGCCCTACTTCGGCTTGTAGGAGACTATAGATCGTGAATCATATATATTATTCGGTTATCTTACGCATTTATACAGTATAGTATAGTAATATAGGTTTTTCCATCGACAAATCCGCAATCAACATTACATGTAGTTCCCAATTCGCGGATAGAGCGGCGTACGACGGCAACACGGCCTATGTGTCAAATATCACTCCGCCTCACGATTCTCTCGCGCCTTGAAAAAAACGATTCTCTCGCGATTGAAGATTCGCGATCAAGAACGGATCGCGCATGGGTGAACGATTCAAAAACGATATCGCGAGAGAATGGTTTTTTCCAGAAAAGGTTCAATCGTTTTTTCTCATATTTTTCTCGACATCCTCGCGACTGATTCGCGATTGATCGTTTTTCAATCGAGAAAATTGAAGAAAAATCGCGACTGAAGAAAAAACGATTAATGGAAACGATCCCTTATGACCGATATTTTCTTCTACCAGGGTCTTACAACCCAATATAAATCCTAATTTGCGCTATCAGATATCAATTGATATGAAATTACTCGATCACTTGATCAGCTCGTCTTTAATAAACATGCCTCCATGACCTTCAATGCTTGAAACTGCTTCCACGACCTTCAATGCTTGAAACTAAACTAGACCCAAGTAGGTATACCCAGACATCGTCCGATAACTCATCTCATAAGCCTCATTTCTTTTGCATCAATACATTTTTATCACTTTCTTCGCCGTCTTATCAAGCTCATTATTAGTTCTCATCAAAATGTATATTAGGCGTAAAACACATTATTCTTTAGAAAGCTTCTCTGGGTTCTCGTATCCTCAATCGCAAATTTTAAATTTATTGACTGGAATGTATTAGTTTATTATTTTCAGGGGTTTTTTTGTGAAACACAATCTGTATAGCGTCCAAGATCTTGTTACTATGACAGTCTTTCAATTAAGACCAATCTGGGATTGCTGTTTTTAAATTATATGCATTATATGCACTTTCCAGATGGACAAATTCAACATTATTAGAACAATGTAAGGGTTTTGTAGGTTTTTGTATTTGATACTCCAACACCACTGACGTAATTGAATTTGTCTTAAAGAATTTAGACATATTAACCTGAATTTTTTTTATTTTTCTTAATATTTGTCAACAATTATATATAGTTTAACTATTGAGGTTTACCATTACTCCAAAGATACGTACCAGTGTAATGGACACAATCTTTCCATTTTTCAGTTGAATTTTGGTATTCTGTGGTAGCATTTCCTGTAACTTTTTGAACTCTTTGGAGAGACTACACACATCAACATGACGGAAGTTCTTCCGTCAACAGGTTCACTCCTCCTCTGAAAATAGTTTAATGCTATAATGTATTGCCTGTAGAATTACCTGATGCATCTTTTCTCCTCGTCCCATTCCTCTGATTTTGGAACAATTAGCAGCATAGTTAACAGACCGGCATATTTGCGACATGCTGTTCAACTACCTATCCTGTGATTTCCTCAGATTTCTTCCCCAACAATAGTTTTTTAATGTCGCGAACTAGGGAGCTCGAACTGACCACAACAAGAAAGTGAAAAAACAAGATTGCTGCGTTGATTGTATCGGTGGCAACATTTTCCCACAAGCACGTTTCAGCCAACATTTGATTTTTTTTTACTCAAGCCTTAAACCCAAGGCGTGAAGAATTACTAAATGATGTTAAATAATTCCTTCAAACATTTGTCCACAGAAATTGAAAAAAGTTCAATAAATGGGAAAACCCGTTTTTTTTTTGTTGCCCAACATTTTTCGCATTTTCAACTTTCCCACGGTCCTTTACTCTGGTAATGCAAACACCACCAAAATGAGCTCAATCTGACAAGCTACAAAGTCGCCAATTTTGATAGTTCAATATTTACTGTTCATATAAAGAGAAAACAATTGAGGTCGGATGGGCAGAATCTCACAGATAGCACGATACATTTAGCACACAGCTGCATGGAAGCCTAGTAGAAATTATATCAATTCTTGCCATAAATAGATGGTTGAACCTTTCGAATAATGCCCGAGAAAAATTCTCGTTTATTGACCAATTCATAGAAGAATAACTGTAAAAAAATTGTTCAACAAAGCGCATCCAAAATAATAAACGACTCTTTCGATATTCCTCTTTTTCTCTTCTTTCCCGCAAACCCATAATAATACAGGACTCTCTTGATATATCATTCATATACATTTATTCTCATGCTTAAGACTAAACCCATTTAGATTACATCCGAATGCATTGAATATGTAGTGTTAACTAATTTGAGGGGTTCTCATCCAAATATAATTTGAGGAATCTTTCCCCAAAATGAAACAAATCTACGTTTCATATTGGAATGTATATAAACTACAACTCACAATTCAGCTCTGCAGTGTGAGAAAGACAATTTTGAATATCTCTTCCCACAAGTGACAATGAAAATTCACAAATTTCCCAGTGAAGTGTCGTATGTAACACTGGCATATTCCTGAAAGGCTACATATATCCCTGTGTTGTTCATGTAGATGTGACATTGGCATATGTAGTCCACATTCTACCTCACATAATACAAGTAAGCTGTACAATACGGGAAAATCATTTTGAGGAAAATTTCCCCAAAATGAAAAGTTTTGGAGGAAAACTTTCCAAAAATGAAATATTCATATATGATGTGTTGCCCATGTAACATAGAAACGGAACTGTGAACATCTGAATGTATCCAAGTCTTTTCTCCAAACAAGCTGTATAGTGCTAGAGAAATTATTTTGAGGAATACTTCCCCAAAATCTATCACAACGTGTTCCATGTTACAGGTTACTACAGTCTAAATCTTAGCTGCATATACAGTGTTGGAGAAAGGATTTTGAGGAAAATTTCCCCAAATTGAATATTTTGAAAAAAATGTCCCCAAAATAAAAAGTTGGAGGAAAACTTTCCCAAAATGAAATATTAATATATGATGTGTTGACCATGTAACATAGAAACGGAACTGTGATATTATGAACATCTGAATGTATCCAAGTCTTTTCTCCAAACAAGCTGTATAGTGGTAGAGAAATTATTTTGAGGAATACTTCCCCAAAATCTACATATGTCACAACGTGTTCCATGTTACAGGTTACTACAGTCTAAATATTAGCTGCATATACAGTGTTGGAGAAAAGATTTTGAGGAAAATTTCCCCAAAATGAATATTTTGAAAAAAATGTCCCCAAAATAATAAGTTGGAGGAAAACTTTCCCAAAATGAAATATTCATATATGATGTGTTGCCCATGTAACATAGAAACGGAACTGTGATATTATGAACATCTGAATGTATCCAAGTCTTTTCTCCAAACAAGCTGTATAGTGGTAGAGAAATTATTTTGAGGAATACTTCCCCAAAATCTACATATATCACAACGTGTTCCATGTTACAGGTTACTACAGTCTAAATATTAGCTGCATATACAGCGTTGGAGAACAATTTTTAAGGAAACATTCCTCAAACTGAAATTTCACGTATAGCTCAGCGTTGAAATTCATGTAATCTGCATTAAACATACTGCGGTTTTCAGAGGTCTCGGTATCCTTCATGTAATGTGGTATACATGCATTACAAAACACGTATGCTAAAAGAACAGATCAAAATGGTAAGCTTCAGAATGTTAGGAGAATGGTTTTGAGGAAACATCCACTAAAATGACGATCCATCCGACAGTGCCGAAAACTCGTATATCATATAAATCATCGTTTTAGTAAGCAGTCTTCGGGCACACTCTAATCAGCATACTAGTCATGCTAGTGTCAGCAAGCTACAACGTCTTAGTCAATGAACGATATCGGGGGAAATTAACGAAAAACTTATATATCTGGAATACTGGAAAATGTGAGAGACAGAATTTTGGGGAAATTTACCCCAAAATGAAAAAAAAAAATACAATCACATTGTAGTTGTTCTGGATAACCCTATCTGGCCTGACACTTTTTATATAACGTGGACGATTTGAAAACTTGGAGGCATTCTAGGTAGCGTGAGAAATAATTATGTACCCTTTCTGTAGCAAGGAAATATTACATTTCTGAATAGTATGTACATACGGCTTCAGTTCAGTTCAGTTATACGCGTACAATAAGAGGCACCGTACAGCAAGTGGCACTAATGGAAACTTTTATCTCGAATGGGTAAATGCATACTGGCCTAAATAAAACTAATCGGGATATTATCCCCAAATTGAGATTCTACACATATTGTTGTGTGTTATTGTGTAGAAATCTTCTCCAAACTGACTTACTATATCTCATAAGTTAATCTAGCAGATGTCCTTGGTTGAAATAATACGATTTGTTTTGTATGATTTATATATTACGGTGTTCAAGAAGAGCTACATTTCCCATGAACTGCAAAAAAAACCATATCGATCATACATTACTCGAGGATTTACCGATAGTAGGGAATAGAGAGAAAGAGAGAGAGAGAATTAAGGTACATGTATAATGTCGCATTCAGCAATATTTTAGCTTAGCGACGATCGAACAAAATGCTAAGTACTCAAGCCAATAACTTAGTAATCCAACGCATTAAAACATACACACATTAAAACTTATGCAACAAACCGATTTCTCTCAAATAAGCCAAGATGCAATCCTCCCTCACCCGACTAAAAAGATATTCCAAAGTAGTCGCTCGATAAAAAGCACCTCTTACAATCTTAAAATCTAGGCATTCGATAAGAATATGTTTCACCGTGAGATCAATGTGAATAAGCTATTCGGCTTTATTTGTGCATGGAATTCATAAATTGTTGCCAGTGGCTATTGCTGAATCATTTTCCATCAGTCTCTCCAGCTGCAGGTCTACTTTTGCCATTGTACTGGAATATGTCACTTCACCTCCATATTTACGTTCACTCACTCTCGCTTCCAGGCCCTTCCATCACCCTTTCTCTTCTACGATCGAGAGCCTACGAATTTGCCGAACGTACTAATCTATTGATGACGTGGTATAATCTGTCAGCCAGTCAAGTGGTTCAGTTTGCTCTTTTCAAAGCAAAGGTTACAGGAGTCAGTTCACTGGATATCTTAGCCAATCAGAAGCGTGCGCCTCACAGGGCCTCTCCATTTTTGGCGGTTTAACTGGATGTCGGCTCGTTTCGTGGCTATGCAATGATTTTGGTACAGGCCACCCACCATTGAAATGCGCGCTTGAACTTTGACCATCGTCGGTGTAATGTAGACAATGGTGTTTGCGTAATGCGTCCACTGGAAGGAGACATCAAAGTAAAACCACAACTACATGCAGCTTCAATCAACAACAGAGTACTGGAGACATCCGTGAGTGAACACTCGTGACAGAACACCTGCGGCAGGATCAACACCGGCGGGATGAAGTTTTGAGTTCGAGTTCCAAAGTGTACAGTGTCCAGGTGCCTGAAAAATAGATAACAAGAGATACAGGTAAGACTTCATAATAAATGTGTACTCGCTATCTTAATGAAAATGTTAAATGTGTACTATATGTACATGCGACATGACATACCGATAAATATAATATATCATATGAGAACTAATTATGCAGGTCCTCTTTTCCGTGTAGACCATGGGCCAATTCTCAGGAATATACCTTTCGTAGTAAATTTGTGGGAACAACTTGTTTTTATCCCACGGGTATTCCTTGGATATTCCTTTTTCACATGCAAAAGTTCTAATGTTTTCTCTCGCGCGCTAACCAGGTAATTCATAAAACATAAGTGTCCATTCGTTTACTTTGAAATGGGACATACTAAATGACAATTTAGCATGGAAGAGACGGAAGTGAGATACTCTTCAGGAACAGATCAGATAAGATAAGCAGAAGATCATGGGTAAATTCAAGATGCCGGTCACGTGGGGTACCAGAAAAGTGACGTTTTCGTCATATTTCTTCAAAATTTCTGCTTTTTCGAGACAAGTGGGCAAAAACTATTTTATTTCACATCACATTAGTATTTACTAATTTATCATGCAGTTTTTCGCGGAGAAATTACATAAATAAAAAAATCGGAAAATCTGACCGAAAAATCGAACAAAAATGCCGTTTTGGAAAATGACGTCACTTTGAGGTCATCAAAGCGGCCATCTTGGACTTTTTGCATTTTCTGGTAGGGCTTGACTCAAGGGTATTGTTAGGTAAGTTTCGAGCCCACTAGCTCAAGGGATAAGAAAAACAATTAGGGGGGCCATTTCGCCTCCCCCCCCCCCTCCAGGCCTGGACAGGTCCCAAAAAGTTCAGGCCAGATAGGGTTAACAAGAAATACATAAAAGCCTCAATAATGGCATGTTTATCATGGAGTTCTCTGCCACTTGTCACGGTTAAATCAATGGATGAATGGACATATCTATTTTATGGATTTCCTAAATAATGTGGAAGTGAATACATGGGAATATTTGTATAAGAAGAGAGAATATAACCGTGAAATACTTTTAGAATAAGACTCCAGTTGCCTCCAGCAATTCACAACGAAAATTTACTTCGATATATAATTTAGGGCTTAGCCTGGTCCATTGCCCAAAGTTATCGAGAAACTCCAGGTACAGGATTACTATATGCCTTGGCATAACTATCACTTAAAATACAGGTTAGATTTGAACGTTCAACAAACAGGTGGAGAGATATTGAGGTTTGAAATCTAAATATGATATTCAGGGATTTCGCCAAATGGGCTCTTAATTATATTTTGGAATATTCACAAAAGAACTATTCTCATTCAAAACTAATAATATTGCTTCTTTATGGCGTTATGCAAAATACCTAGAGTTTGTTTTAGACTACATGATCTACGAAGCAGGATGAGGAAGATGACTTGTGGTCCATGCGTAATGTTATAGCTCACATAGATGATTTGGGGGCCCAAGCGTAATGTTATAGGTCACTTAAGTAGGTCAAATTTTCATCAAAAGTAGCTCAGCCCAGAACTTGCTGGTAACAGTCCCCTAATGCACGTTCATGCCAAAAATCAAGGTTCTAATGTCACCTTATTTTGCCGACGAAAGGATTGGGATGGACAGACTCACTCATTACCGGACACTTTGCAAATGAGAGCCTACTTCGTAGGAAAATCTAAAGAAATCATTACAAGGTTTACCATAGCAACAGGTTACTGAGGGCTCCATTTTGGAAATTACGTATGAACTCATACTTATTCAATGTTCAGTAACAAAGGTTTATGCGCCTCATATTCATTGAAAAGATCACGTCGACCATTCTGGAAGAAACTATTGGTATCCAGTTGATATAGTAACGATATTTTTTAAACTATTGCCAACTGTGTCGCAGAAGTGATATCCAGTAACCTGTGAGCACAATTTTAATAAAATTAGAAAAGAACCATAATTCTATGATTTTTCGAAAATAGAATATGCCATAATTTGTCTTCCAATTTTCTCTAGTTTGCACAAATTCATCAACGCTCATCCCTATAACAAATGCATAATAATGATAATAATAATATTGGTAGATAATATTGTGAGTATTAAAATATACCTAAAACAACGGGATAGGCTTTGGATTGAAGTAACGTAAATATAATGACATGTGCAAGAAACTCGGCCTCCCACACTAACCATCCCTGCCCTATGGTTTTTCGAAATGCAATCAAGAGACACTTATGTTAGCAAATCGGGGTACACAGATCTATGCCATAATGACGTTACTGTTATTATGTCAGTGATAAAGCAAAAGTGGTTATTCAGGTATAACTAGAGCGATCGTTTGAGCTCAGCCATGCCAGCACACACATATGTTTTGGACATGAGTACTGGAATATACTGATGCTGTGGACTTTGGATAAAGAAAAAAACGTTACCCTGCACATTTGTTCCGTGATCACTCCTTGCTGATGGGTGTGAAATGAAGAATGCATGTCCCAGTAAATAATGTTCCTTCTCCCTTTAGGAAACTATATGTATTACCGAAGTTTCAATTCACAAAAAAGGTTTTATCTGCATGGGATAAAAGTATCTTATCTCGGGAAGAAGCCGATAGTGGACCCGGATGCGGCTATTTCGTGTTTTCGCATTTGCGCATCGATATAATAGCACGAAAACCTGACGAAAACGCGATATGTCGAAAACACTAAAAACCTGACAACCCGAAAACCTGACAACACGTAAACGCAAAAAACCATCAACGCGAAAATGCAACAAAGACGAAGCGGATACGCTACGCGAAACATATGTTTCGCGTTTTCGCGTCGTGTTTTCGCGTTATTATTACCGATCCGAATATGCGAAGAAAACACGAGATGACCACATCCGGCTTCCATACACCGGACATGCTTTCTTTTTCACACTGTATCGTGATATCCTGATGGAGTTTTGCCTGTTCACAAGATCTCAAACCGTGAGATAAATCGGGCGATTGGATCTCAGATTTCAGTTTCTGCGATTTTCAGTTCAATTTAGTCGAATGTCGAATTTGAGATTTTTTCTCCAAATAATTAAACAAGCGCAATATTTTGGATCCAATTCAGAGGTCCCAAAATTCCGACCTTTTTCGAAGATTTCCTAACTGTCTCAATATCCCGAATATCCAGATATCATAAAAACGTAAACAAATTACGCCGGTCTGTGCAGGGCATCAGATCTATAGGAAAATATATCACAAAATGTCAATTCTGTCTACTCAAGCGGGATAATTTGGCCATCATCTCTACTGAATGCACGCATTCTTTATGTGAGTTTGCCGCCTTAACCGATGGTTCAGCCATGCATTCTAGAGAGGCGTGAGTGAACATGTTTTAAAGTCGTTGACATATCAGACAACCATCAGTTTATAGCTGTTGGAACCCGGATTAGATTACATCAGTGTTAACCCTATCTGGCCTAGGTTGGGGGCTGATACTTACCACACCATACATTTGGGTTAAAAATGTTTGCCTTGGAGAAATTTGTTAGTCTTCAAAATTCTATTAAGCGGGACAAAATTTCAGATTAACCCTACCTGGCCTGGGGGGGCCATTATGGCCTCCCCTACCAAACTTTCTGCACTATCACCGGAACGGCAAAAAATGGAGAGCTGAAACTCCGTGACTTTATCATTTGTCTTATTGGGGTCATTTTGAGCCTATTTTCTTAACCCCCCGAGCAGAGGATCATGGGAAAATTCAAGATGGCGGCCACGTGGTGCACCAGAAAAGTGATTTTTTGTCATATTGCTTCAAAATTTCTGCTTTTCCGCAATGAAAAGTGGGCAAAAACTATTTTATTTCATATCACATTAATATTTGTTAATTTTTCATGCAGTTTTTGTGGAGAAATTGCAAAAATAAAAAATTCGGAAAATCTGGCAAAAAAATCGACCAAAAAATGCCGTTTTTCAAAATGGCGTCACTGTGACAGTCATCAAAGCGGCCATCTTGGATTTTTTTACATTTTCTGGTAGAGCTTGACCCAAGGGTATAGTGTAATAAGTTTCAGCCCCCTAGCTCAAGGGGTAAGAAAAATAATTAGGGGGGGCCATTTCGGCCCCCCCAGGCCTGGACAGGTCCCAAAAAGCCCAGGCCAGATAGGGTTAAACGGACTATTCACACCCGAACCGGGTGCATCACTAGGAGAGATTAAGGTACACTGGGACATAAGGAACAGTAGTGGCGCAAGCAATATAGAATCTAGGTTATATCCCAGCTAACACACAACGTTCTCACAACGTTGTGGGAAAGTTGTGGTTTGGTTAGGTCAGAATTAACGTTGCCACAACGTTGCCGTAACGTAAAACACGGACGTTTCAGCCTAACGTTCCAGCAACGTTTCCGGTGAACATTGGCAAAACGTTGTGTAGAAGTTATTTAGGGACGTTGTTTCATTACATTGCTGTGACGTTATAAGGACGTCCATTAGATCTAATTTAGAAAACAATAGAACTTCTGGATACCCCGGTACTTTGGTTCTAGCTTATATATAGGCTTTATAATATTAGGTCAGATATTTATAGATAATTTGTCCATAAAAAGCTTTAATTCTGGTTTCGATTTCTAAGTTCAACCAGTTATCATTTGGATGCAAAAAATGCATAATAATAATAATAGGTTACCTGCATTTGAGGCAGAACTAAAGGATTGATTTCAGCTACCTATTATTAATTTGTAGCCAATGCCTTTGAAATTTATTCATTGGGATTGATAGGTAAACGAGTTAGTTGCCACTGGTCTGTGCATGGGCGGATGGATGGATGTCAACTTTGTACTTAAATATACTGGCTGTAGCCTTCTCGGGTTTACATGTATATATATATGAAGGCAGGCTTGGTTCTTAACTGGACACAAACTATGACCCTAAGTGTGGCTATATTTAACCTATCTAATTTGCCCTGTAAGATCAAAAAGGCGGGAGATCCAAGATGTCTTTGTGTGGATGATTTCTTCCAGATGGTCAAAAAGCTCTGAAATCAGTAACTTTGGTCTCAGTCTATCGCCACTCAATGATTTGCTTTCTATCTGCTGTTCCTACTACTGTGGGTGAGTATAATTTTTTTACGAGTATGTCATTTGGAATTGATAAATATAAATCGATAAAGATTCTTGTATTATATTGTACCGGATTGTGGCGGAACTGAATTCAGACTGAAAATTATATATAATTTCCAATACTGTGGAAACGTGTTTGGGGAGTATGTGATTGGCACTATTAGGGTTTATGTTACATTTTCCCTTCCCATATTTACGGGGTACGGTTTTCAGAATGGTTTCATTTCATGCTTTCATTTAGATTCAGATGTTAAATAATATTCCTGATGGGGCCTATCTGCGAGATTATGTATGTAGATGTATTAACAATGTCGATTTGTGAACGAAGATAATATTTTATCACCCCTGTGAATTTAAATTCACTACGCTTAGTCCCATTATAAAATTATTACTATATACAGTATAGAACCCTTTTAATCGCATACTGCTTAATCAAAATTTTGCAAGATATGTGCGCATGCATACTATCGTCACTCTCATTGAAGGACGAATAGCTGGATCTGTTTTATCCAAAGATCGCAGTCGGATTTATTAGGTTCTTATTTTATAAAAATAAAGAGATGAAAATCTAATTAGTATATACAATGTCCGCGGGCGTACTTTATCCTATTATGATACTCTCTTGAATAATTAGATTTGAATTGGTGACTATTGGTGAAAATAATTTCAATCGAACGGAAAGATTTACTTTTAAATCTGTGAAGATTAGATCTTGTCCTAGGTTCCAATCTTCTCAGATTAAAATGTCAATCTTTCAGTTCAATCTATTAGATTAAAAAAGAACACAATGAATCTAACGTAGACTGAAAAGTCAATCTAATATATCCTGATCAACCGCTGGAATTTTCAATCTGATAGATTGATTCTCAATCGAAACAGATTGGTCAATAATTCCAATCTAATAATTTAAGAGAGTAATAATTTAAGGAATAGGTTTGAAATGGTTCACGCGATAATAATAGAGCATACAAACTATACTATACCACCATATGCATTGATTACCTTAAGCCTAGTGACATTGAGCTGGGCTTAAGGCACTCAATGTATATCATGAATTTAGGACTTGATCGAGTATTCATACCTTATTGTAACTCATGCACCGGTAGGTCAGTATACTATAAATCAGTTCCATTTAATTGCCCATCCTCCTAAAATTTACAGACCGTTAGATCATACAGTCCAACACAGACCAATGCACACCGATATACTTTCAAAGAGCAGGCCGATACTAAAAACATTCAGACCTATACACATAATACTACTCCTATACCTTGGAAACAAAAATTGATGAATATAGCTTCTTACAGCACAAACCCTGACGGCGCTAGTTGGTGACGTTAAATATGTCGTTGGTTGTGATTGCACGCATGGTATGTTTCTGCGCGAACAGGAAATTATTCAGTGGGATGAAATGATAAATATGACACATTGTGATAACATAATAAATGCAAAACACTATGTCATTAACCAACTATTTGCTGTCATTGAGCGGCTTGAGCGGGTCTGGCCGATAGACCAATATAGCAGTACATGTAGATTGAACAAAATATACGAGCAAATGACTAAAGCATGCATTTGGGAAGTCCACCAAGCATCAGACGCGGCAATTCCATTCGGGGGGGGTTAAAGTTGTGTAATTTTTTTGCCTAAAGCATAGGCCTATATATCTTGTCCTTCGTCCCTTGTCCCTAGACCGTCAAATAATTTAAATGTCACCCATTAAAATATACAAAATGTGTACATATTTAGACTGGCTATGTGTGCTCTAGCTGGTCCGATTTTGCCGTTTAAAATTTTGCATCTTTGTGTGTTGTTTTCTATTTTTCACCTCAGTACATTGCGCGGTGTTAATATCGGAGAAAACATCAGGAGAATGCTGGGGCAACTGGGGTCCAACACGCTGTGGTCCTTTTACAGCCTTAAGGGGATGAAAGGCAAAAGTTCTCTGCAGGATTTGGCCATTTACCTGGTGTTAATCAGTAAGTTTACTGTTTGAAGTGATTGATCAGTAACTCATCTTCGTGTATGCCCACCAGTGCTAGGCCAGAGGTATAGCTTTCACAATGGTGTCATAGTTTGAATATTCTCATAACTGCCTTACATACAAGAATCATTTATATTATATTTAGTATAGTAATATGCATTTTATTGGCCCTAAAATCTCTTTCGGTTGTTTTGTTTCCATTTAAAACTAGTTCAGCCTGAATATGTTAGTGTTGATTGGTGGGCATAGTTCATCGAGATTTGTATATTATATCTAGTGTACAGACCTGCAATCCATTACTGAAATCAAATTTGAATTAAATTATACAATATTCATTTTCTTTTCAATATTTCAGAAGCCTGCATGAGGAATTTTGAAGCGGCCACGGTAGACGACATAGAGAAAGCGATTGCAAATACACTGAAGTATGCACCTCACAAACAAGGTGGACCAAAATATAAGACACCCGCTGGGAAGAAGAGCAATGGCACCAAGGATCAGTTCAATGAGAATCTGTCCAACCTGTCCGCATCTAATGAAGAACGTCAACGTTAAATACTCAGGGCTCCAGTGGATATATAAGCCTGGAAATTCGTGAAATTCTGACTGGACTTCTGTTTGAAGCTGTATTGTGGTTCAGAGCATACTTAAAGAACTGATAGGGGATGGAGAGTGCCAGTTTCAAAATTAATTACAATAAATCAACTCTTTACCTAAGAATTGTGTTGCTTCAACTGTCATTCAGTGCTACTTGTTCTATAAAGGGGTGGGGTTTGGAGGTGTAGAAGAAGAGGAATAAGTCATGTTAAGGTTTTAACCGTACATACTGAAGTTTGGACCTAAAGTGATTAAAAGGGACTTTTTTTCTTCAGGTTTATGCCTAAATATTGTACTTTAAGTGGGTGAACCCAAGATACCCTTAAAGTTCCATTGTCAATGTTCCGGGAAAATCTTATCAAAACGTTCGATCACAACGTTGTGGTAACATCTAGAAAACTCCACAACATCACATTGCAGCAACGTTTTCGATAACGTTGTCACAACCAAAGTGTCATAACGTTAAATTCTAAGGGCTTAGTCCACAGTTGCGGATTTTTGGTCCCCCTCAAATTCTTTGAGATTAAAATTCCACCAGGTTTGACCCCATGAGAATTTTTGTTGGCTTTTTGTTTATTGATATTTGTGATATCATTCAGTTGACTGGTTGATTTGCTTCAAATCAGTACATGGTATTTTGCCAGTAGGATTGGCCCATGCCTCACTATGCAGATGGAAGTCTGAAAGTGTGGCTGTGAATTGGGGCCATTTTCAGCTTACGAGCACATGGCATACTTTACGGTGCAAAATGGAGCTTGAAAACCGCCTGGGCGAGACCCTATTTTCTTTGCCAATTTTTGTTGGTCCTTGGACTTGGCACACTGTCGGTGAGTTTCAGGACAATCGATTGTCAAGTTTTTTCTTTGGTGGAGGGGGAATATTACCCATTTTGGACCAATTTTAGAGGATTTTCCTGAAGTTTGAAGCAAGTTCAGTATGGGTTATGGGGACCCTGATTTTCGTCAACAAGGCTTACATCTGTCTCGGCTTTATGACAAGAGCCTACTCTTTCAGAAAATATATAGTTCTATGGGGGTTCTCTAATAACACGGTTGCTGTTTAGCATAAAATGAACCTGCCTACTGTTTAATTTCAGATGCCATGGCCCTTCTGTAGACTGCACCCTATATGACAGAACAGGCACTTTCTCAGGTAACATTAAATTTGCATATCTGACTAAAAAATTTCCATCCAGAACTAATATTGTTTACTATCAAGTTGAACACAATTCAAAACAATGCTATTCACACCCAACACAGGACTGAAATTAAGCAGCACAGGGGCTTGGGCTAGAAAGGGGGAGGGGTAACTCTTAGCATGGCCAGGAAATATCTGTTAAAAGGTGTGTAGAATTGCCAACATCCATGTTGGTGTTTTATCGGGGGGAGGGAGGGGGGTTCAATTGTCCCAGGAATTTTTCAAAAGTTTTAGTGTCACAGAATAATTCCTCTGGGACCATTAAAACAACCCTACCCCCCCCCCCCTCCCCATAAAACCAGCATTGGAGTTGGCAATACTATACTATACACAATGTAACAGATATTCCCCTGTTAAGAGTTATCCACCCTTCCCCCCCCCTTCTAGCCCAAGCCCCTGTGCTGGTTTCATAATTCCAGTCCTGTGTTGGGTGTGAATATCATTGTTTTGAATTGTGTTCAACATAATTGTAAACAATATTAGTACTGAATGCAAAATTTTCAGTCAGATATATTCAAATTTGACATAGCGGTCTAGCCTGACAAAATGGCGTCGCAAAAACTGTCAAAATATGAATGGGGTAAGGGGAAAGGTATCGCTCTGTTTTATCTTAATATGACTTTCAACCATTGAGTGTCATATATCATTATACTTGTACAGACCCATAGATTGAAAGGAGTAGATAAAAAAAAATCCACAAAAAGTACCCTTCACTTAAAGGGCTTAGTCCACAGTTGCGGATTTTTGGTCCCCCTCAAATTCTTTGAGATTAAAATTCCACCAGGTTTGACCCCATGAGAATTTTTGTTGGCTTTTTGTTTATTGATATTTGTGATATCATTCAGTTGACTGGTTGATTTGCTTCAAATCAGTACATGGTATTTTGCCAGTAGGATTGGCCCATGCCTCACTATGCAGATGGAAGTCTGAAAGTGTGGCTGTGAATTGGGGCCATTTTCAGCTTACGAGCACATGGCATACTTTACGGTGTAAAATGGAGCTTGAAAACCGCCTGGGCGAGACCCTATTTTCTTTGCCAATTTTTGTTGGTCCTTGGACTTGGCACACTGTCGGTGAGTTTCAGGACAATCGATTGTCAAGTTTTTTCTTTGGTGGAGGGGGAATATTACCCATTTTGGACCAATTTTAGAGGATTTTCCTGAAGTTTGAAGCAAGTTCAGTATGGGTTATGGGGACCTGATTTTCGTCAACAAGGCTTACATCTGTCTCGGCTTTTTGTCAAGAGCCTACTCTTTCAGAAAATATATAGTTCTATGGGGGTTCTCTAATAACACGGTTGCTGTTTAGCATAAAATGAACCTGCCTACTGTTTAATTTCAGATGCCATGGCCCTTCTGTAGACTGCACCCTAACGTCCAACCACAACGTTAGGGAACATCTAAAAAACTCCACAAGATCACGTTGCTGCAACGTTTTACCACAACGTTGTCACAACAAAAGTGTCACAACGTTATCATAACGTTAAATTCTAACGTCCAACCACAACGTTAACGAACATCTACAAAACTCCACAAGATCACGTTGCTACAACGTTTTACCACAACGTTGCCACAACGAAAGTGTAACGTTGTCACAACGTTCTGACAACGTTAAATTGTTAGCTGGGATGTTAACTACCAGAATCACATTAAATTATTATCAGTATAAAGCTACCACCCCGATATATACAACACCTATATTGAAGAAACACTGGGACACATTTCTTGACTTTTTAAAATATAATTTTGGAGAAAGCTTAACAGATATTTATAATTTCTTGCATGCTTATGCCATACTAAATATTAGTTATAACTAGAGCATACACCGCTGCTATACATGACAATGAAAGCGAAGAGTTTGCATAAAACTGAAAAAATGTCCCAGTGTATCGCAATCTCCCAACCTGGTAATAATAGTTTCTAATTTCTTTATCGTTATAACTTAATTATTTAACTTCTTGATTGTTTTAATTCCATTACTTGACTATAAAGAAACCGTTTATTTCTTGAAAGCCCTTCGTCATGGGATTTCGAAATTTGGCATGGTCGTTTTGAACTAGGTTGATTCAGATATTCACATAATGTTCTGGTTGCTCAAAGGGAGGGACTCGGTAAACATTGGTGGGGAAATATTTCCGGGGTGAGTGAATGTGTTCAGTCAAACAAGCGCTTGATGTAAGCTTCTGGAATATACCAGGTTTGGTTTAGGAGATAGAGATTGGACTTCAGTCATCGGGGGGTGAGGGTATACTCCCCGAGGTGAATGAATGATTTCAATAACTGAAAGCGCCTGGAAAATATTAGGGTTGGGAGTGGGGCAAAGATTGATTTAGGAGATAGAGACAGTGACTCAGTCCACGGAGGTGGGGCATACTTCGGGTGGGTGAATGGGTCCAATAACTGTAGCACGCGATGTTGTCTCTCGGAATATATTAGGACCTTTAATATTAAGAGAGAAAACATCGTGGGCTTAGTTTACATGCAGGAAATATCTACAGGGGTTTAATCTCCGGAGTGGGGTATCCCAGGTTCAGTGAATCATTTTTTCAATAATTG
The DNA here is from genome assembly GCA_036873755.1 of Hanleya hanleyi. Lineage (NCBI taxonomy): Eukaryota > Metazoa > Mollusca > Polyplacophora > Lepidopleurida > Hanleyidae > Hanleya > Hanleya hanleyi. Next base: position 10,829 of record JAVTVY010005569.1, on the reverse strand, counting down.
TGACATGATGTATAAAGCTATACCGGAATATTTTAGAGATGAGGCGAGGCTTAGTTTGGGCATGATATAGAGGAGGAACCAGTCCACAGGAAATGGGGACATACTCCCAAGTTGAGTAAATGAATACAATAATTCTAGCATGATGTAAGCTCCCGGAATATTTTAGGGTTGGGGTGAAGTGAGGTCTGGGATTTAGAAGGAGGGTGGAAACATACTCTTGAGGTGAATGAATGGGTTCAATAATTTTAGCATGATGTAAGCTCCACGAATATATTATGGATGACGCGGGGGGGGGACGGGGTGGAGAGAGCGGTCCAATAAGTCAGGCATTGACCTACTTGGATACGACAGTGGGGATTATGGCAAGCCGTTCCACTGTTGAATACTTTTGCACATATGCAGGCCTACAGAAGAAATCCACATACAGGTAAAAGAAAAAAAAATGTTTAGACATATCCGCAAAATTTTTTGACATATGTTGAAAAGTTTTACACATATGTGGAAAAGTTTACACATATGTAAAATAAATTAACTATTTCGCATATGTTGACAAGTTTTATACATATGTTGAATTTTTTTTATACATATGTGCGAAACTTTTCCACATATGCGAAACAAAATGTTTTTTAACATAGGTACATATGTTAAATAAATGTCAGGAGAGTTAATGGAATGGACTGCTCCCTGTAGTATAATCTCTCGTGAATGTTTGTCATCTAATGACCGTTTCAAAATGACGCTGTCCCTTCATGGTCCCTTCGGTGTCGTTTATTCGTCTCTCCGACAACGTGAGAACTATGGAACTACAGTCAGGACACGGAAGCTTATAATAATAATAGTAATATATTATCATAGATTCAAGGTCCATATATGACTATATTCTAAACGCACGTCGACACCTATAGCTGACGCAGAACGTATAAACTGCTGTAGCACAGGGGCTTGTTGATGGTCAGTTATTAATTATGATATTGATATTTGACATATGTGCGAAAGTTTTCAACAATGTTGAATAACCGATTAAATACTTAAACGACTTGCCATAGGCGATTGGGTAAGATGAATCCACGACATTTCAGCATGAGACACTTCGGCACAATGTGAATAATACGACAGTCTGGCACATTTTTTACAGGCCAAATTATACTAAAAATTGAGATTTTCAAATTTGTTTTTTTACATGTACAGAGGTGGGGAATGGGTCCAATAAGTGGAAGTTTATGGCTCGTGTATCATTGTTCCAAAAGCTCGATATGGTTGCCCTAATATATAGTCGGATTTAAATCGATTTCAACCTGGTGTAAAATAGTTCCAACTGAAGTGTAAACAAATTTCATCTCTGGTTGAAATAATTTCAAAAGGGGGTTAAATAAGTTTAAACCTTCAAATTGTCTTTTCAGATATAATATAATTTCAATAAATAAATAAAATGATGAAAGAAAAAAATAGTGTCGCCTCTCCGTCAACTACTGTTCCTGTATTATGTTGTTATAAAACATCGAAAATCCTATCAAACTAAGAATACCAGATTGGAGAGTAATTAAGAGTAGCTATACGGATTCAGTAACCCAGTTCCATAGATTCATGCCTGGGACCAGTTACCAGAAATACTGCTTAATGAAAATTAAAATCCTAACTCAGTAGCGATATCTCTCTACAGTCTTATGGGATACATATGTTCTCCTCAGCATCATGCAAACAAGTGTTGAAAATCTAAATGTTACAAAACGAGTTCTAGGAACTGCTAAATACATGCATAAGTTTGTTCCGCTTTCACGTACCTGAAAAAGTATTCTCATCCGTCTCATGTACCGTTACTAATATCATGCCACTTCCAGAATCAATGATATTATGTTGAAATATCTCCTAAATTGTACATACATCTACACTAACTTACTGACTATATCAGCTCAACTGTGTGGTTAAGATGGACTATGCACTAACTGCAAACACATGTGATCAGGTCATGAACTTTGTCACCAGGGTATCATGGGAGAAAAAGCTACTGTATAGCTGTATTCTCATCAACCAAAGCATGCATTTAGTTTGGCGCTAACTTGCAGGGCTAATAGATTCTTGAACTCTGGACGGAGGGTCATACATGTATGTAAGCATGGCATTTTTGTTGCAAGCTGGCTTCTATTCTATATTATACTCCAAAACCTAGGCCTAGATACGCATCTGGGAATTGCGTTTCTCTCAGACGTAAAGATAAGTTTTGATCAAATTCGGATGAAAATGACTTTTATCAGGTTATAATTTATCAATATACAAAACCCAGGCTAGAGCACCCTGCTGCTTTGCTGATATACTGGATATTTCTCTAATTGTCATGAAGCAAAGATATTTAAACACACTCATTTTTTTCATTTTAATTTGACCGAATTAATTATAAGAAATCAAGCGTGTCTTGATTTTGAGGACATGTATTTTCAAATAGAACAAAGAATTATTCAGCAAACTCACTTCTATATTTCATAACACTTGTTTTGTGTGAACGTTTACAATGGACAGTATATGACGCGTGAGTAAATGAGACGGAGGAGTGTCCAACTGAAGCACTGGTCGAGGCTTCTATAAACCTGAGCATAAAGTATCGATTATAATTATTAATGGAAATAAGAAACCTGAACTATTGATATACAAAAACCAGGATCTTTGCTAAATGTATTATTCCCTGTTTAACCCTATCTGGCCTGCGATATTTGGGACGTATCCTGGCCTGGGGGGGGGGGGCGAAATGGCTCGCCCCCCCTAATTATTTTTCTTACCCCTTGAGCTAGATGGCTGAAACTTACCACACTATACCTTTGGATCAAGATCTACCACAAAATGTAAACAAAATCCAAGATGGCCTCTTTGACGTCATTTAAAAAAACGGGATTTTTGGTTCATTTTTTAGTCGGATTTTCCGATTTTTTTTATTTTTTCAATTTCTCCGCAAAAACTGCATGATAAATTAGTAAATATTAATGTTATGTGAAATAAAATAGTTTTTGCCCACTTATTGTCGCGGAAAAGCAGAAATTTTGAAGAAATATGACAAACACATAACTTTTTTGGTACCTCACGTGGACGCCATCTTGAATTGACTCATGATCCTCTGCTCGGGGGGTTATGCAAATAGGCTCAAAATGAACCCAATATGATAAACTATAAAGTCAAGGAGTTTCAGCTCTCCATTTTTTGTCGTTCCGGAGATAGCGCAGAAAGTTTGGTAGGGGGATGCGATTCCCCCCCCCCCTCCGCCCGCCCCACCCACCAAGTCCAGGTATGGTTAACCGATCTGGAGATACTCCCAGGGTTAGTGAGTTCAAAAATTGCAACATGATGTAAGCTTCTGGAATACGTAAATGTTAGGGCGGGCAAGGCTTAGTTTCGGAGATAGAGGGAAGGACTCATTCCCTGTGTGTGAGGGGGGGGGGGGATGAGGACATACTCGTCCAAATAGGTGTAGCTTGAAGCTCTCGGAATGTGCAACATTGGCGAGGAGGGAGCACAGCTCCCCCCCCCCCCTTGGACATGAGCACCACTGGTAGTGTGAATGAAAAATTACTCTCAACGCCAGGCATTTTGAGTATTAATAAAAGGAAACACAATTTTGTTTTCTGTTTTGGACAGCTAAATATATCTTGTTTTTTCTCGAATACCAAACATTTAAATCCCAAACTGTTATAATCTGCTGTAAATATATAACCATTAGGATGAAGGATGAATTGGAATGGGAAGCTTTCAAAGGTTCTTCTTTTTTCAGTAGCTTTTTGTAAATGTTAAAACGTCAAGTTATGGTGAGAAATTCAAAATTTGAAAGAATCCGTTCAGGTCCAACAGTTACTGTCCGGAAATGCAATTTTACCTCGGCCCACATGTAGGTCCATGTATAGGCAAATAGGCATAAAAAAAATAAATAATCCAACCCGAGATCTTGACATTGGAAATAGAAAATATTAACTTGGGCTACAGTTGGCGCCACCTACGAGCAGATCGACAAGAAAAACAATCCCAAGCGAAACCTTCAGGTAAGGTATTCATATATACCAAACTTAGAAAGAATCCGTTTCAAACATAATTTTAAATTTGCCTCCAGGTGGCGCTACCTATCTGTGGATCGACATGAAAAACAACGCCAAACGAGAAATTGAGGCGAGGTACCTACACACCAAATTTGGAATGAATCGGTTCAGGTTTTCAAAGTTATTGTCTCGAAACATTTGGCTTTCAGGCGGCCCCACCTATACACGAATCAACACGAAAAACATTCCCAAACCAGATCTTGAGGCAAGGTACCCACACACTAAATTTGGAAAGAATCCTTAAGATTTCCGAAATTTATTGTCTAGAAATGCAATTTTAATTTGGTCCTCAGGTGGCACCCCCCCCCAGGCGGATTGGCACGAAAAACAATTCCAAGCAAGATCTATAGACAAGGGTTCCACTTACCACAAAAACATGGGTCTGTGCCTGATATATTGAGACACTTTGAAGTTGTAATTCATTGACGGGTGGCAAAATATATATTGCAGACCACACACAAATTTCAACTTTCGTCCAAGATATGTTGGATATATATATATACTCAAACACGATATATGAGGGCCGGGCGCGGGCTAGTTTGGGAAATAGTGTGGCTCGGCGCCCTGGGGGTGAGGACCTGCTCTCCTCGAGAGTAGTAGGTGTGCTGACATGAAAGCCATAGAAAGCTCCCTGTACATAAAACAACCACACTGACAACCACATGCCATCATCTGTCAGTTTAAAAACCACAAGGTTGAATTCAATTGAATTCCGGAAATTGATTTATATGCACAGTGTGTACCCAAACTTTAGGAACTGCCTAACGTTTGGGTGCACACTGTGCATATAATCAATTTCTGGAATTCGAACTCAGTTGTAATTCATATCATATGATGTGGGATACATTTATTTGATAGAACAATTGAAATAATTGTAAGTTTCAGCCCCGTAGCTCAAGGGATAAGAAAAATAATTACGGAGGGTCATTTCGCCACACTCCCCCCCCCCCCCCCCCCCCCCAGCTCAGGCCTGGACGTCCCAAAAATCCCATGCCAAATAGGGTTAGGGGCCATTTCTAATTGCAAGATTTTTGATAATCTGTATATTTGTCACTTGACTGCTTGGTATTGTGACGGAAATTTATCTGAAATAATATTTCTATGAGTAGGGCGAAAGTTTATCTGAGATAATTTTTCTGTCATAATTAATTCTTGGTCGATTATCAACTACTCAGATATTACGGAAAGTACTGTTGTTATAAGGTATTGTTTGTTATATATCAGACACGATCAGCTGATATATGTAAACAACTGGATCTATATTTAGACCCTCGCGTGCAGTGCTACGTTGCAGCACGCGCTCTTTGATCTTGGCGTTCCGCCGACGTACAAGAAGCTCAATTGAGACGAAGAATTTCACTACCATTGCCAAGTAAATTGTAAGTTTATTACGGAAAGAATTTATATTGCATAAATTCCTGCAGGAAATAGGAAGTACACATATAGGAGAATATTGTCTTGACGTAAAAAGTTTGGACATTTCATATTTACGGAGATATGAATTTTTATAGTTGAGCTGGTTTTGTGTGTAAACCATTGCAGCATATGGGGAAACGGCTGTCATCTTCGTTTTGCTATGTCACAAAAAAGTGCTCGAATAACTTATTTCTAAATGATTTCATGACGAATCCAACTAAGGTTAGGAAGTATATATATTTTACGAAATTGTCATGAACTGTCAGCACATAAGACGTTCTGGTTGATGAGATCTGAATTTTTGAAGTTTGGCAATTTTCTGACTTCGAGCTTCGAATACCCGCCGCCATATTGTTTCGCTCGGCGGTGTTTGTTTGTCATGATGGAAAATCATTAATTAATCATATTTTGAGATATATTTCTCAAGACAACCTGGTATTCATTGAAAATATAATTGTTCAGGCTTACCTTGCTAACTCGGTTGCTACCTTTGAGGTAATATTTTTCCTTAGATCGGCATTTGTTTCCGCCGATGCCATGAGAAAACATGCCTGATTTTGCATGCAGTTTTCGTGCATACGTCTCGCACAAGTTCGGGAGCGATAACTCTTCCATCTTCGTCTATAAAGTGTTCTTTTTGGAATATAAATATATCCATGGAAAGTTCAGGATACAGGCTTTCGTATGATATCTGGTTCTGCCAACGATTCATCGGAACTTTGTATAATTTTTGCCTCGAAATTGCATATACGTTTTGGTAAAGTGCGCTCTCAATTCAGCCTGCTGTCTGCACCGTCTGCATCAGTTGTCGAGTATATTACGTCACCGCGTTTGCAGAATTGAAATTATTGACCAATCAAAATTCGGCATTTTCGTTTAGTCGTAGAATCTTACGTCATTGGCCTGGCAACTGGTTAGCAACCCAGCACTATAAAAGGCAGAAATTTCGCCAATATGTCAGACGATCTCAGACACTCGGAGGGTAAGGATCTATACCAGCCAGCCTTTAGCATACAGACCAAAAGTACAGCCTACAGTCAAGTGTGAAGATTACAGTTTAGGATTACATAGTAGATGATTACATGTTCAATGATTACATGCTGAACAGTAAATGATTACATGGTAAATGATTACATGTTCAATGATTACATGCTGAACAGTAAATGATTACATGTATCATGATTACATGTAATCATGGTTACATGTCTCATGGTTACATGTCACCTGCTTATATAGGAGAGCTAGGAACAGTGAAATTAACCGTGTACTTCCTATTTCAAGCATTATTTGAGGAACTGAGTATATTTTCGTGATAATTGGGAAATACCATATGTCACCAGAAACTTGGAGCAACTATATCTGATGATTACATCTCTATGATTACATCGACAAACTTACCTGATTCAATTAACTGTATATATATTTGATCATCTGATTCAAGAATAAACTGTGTTATGAATATTATTCAATTGAATATATCTGACTTGAAGTTGGTTCTTGTGGAACTGTTCAAATATTGGAAACTGTGATGCCAAGAAGATTACACTATCCGAAATAACTGGTTACAAACTGTCATCCATTAGAAAGTACATGAGTAATCTTAGAACGATTACAAACGTCATCCATAGAAAATGGGGAATGATTAATGTCATCCTAAGATTAAGATATCACTGATGTCAACCATACAAATCGCTCAAGACATCCAGTATCAGGAACGTCATCGATAGAGGTACAATTATTCCATGGGAAGATTACCAGCGTCATCAGGCAGAAGATTATCAAGAATTCACAGATATGCTATAGTCCTGGTTTACAGAAATCACAGATCGGTCATATAATACAAATAATGAACTGACTCTATTAAATATAAAGATAACAGTAGTGAGATAGTAACAATTCTATGATACAACGAGGGAGTAGCAGCAAAGTGAGAGATACAAGAGGAAAGAGCGAGAATCCGAATCCAGTTGGTAGCGGCGTCTCCGGGGTTAAAGGAAGAAAATAGGCAAACGCTAAACTTAAATATTTTCCTATTTTTAATGAAAAATAGGTGGTGGCAGCATTGAATATTAGTGGTTGAAGTGACTTGACTTGAAATATTTGACTGAGAGTACACTGTACGCTTTTAAAACCGCTACAATTGGTGGCAGCGGTGGGATTAATGCATTCTGGGATAGCTGCATACTAGATATTGAAAAGTTGTAATCAAAGACTTGTTATTATAAAGTGGTTACCGATATTGAACAAGTTCAACATGGATCTGGAAGAAGAAACAGTCGCCCATGATGACAGCGACGAAGCTGAAGTTATGTTCAGGATTCCGTTACATGGGGAGGAGTCTCTGAGATCGTCTCCACGTGAGGCCGGTTACGGGGACGGGTCTCACGTGCAACGTAGGAACATCAAGCCCGAAATTTACAGTGGTGACACCCCTTGGAAAGAGTATCTTCAGGTATTCAACACCATTGCCAGAATCAATGGATGGAACCGACAAGAAAAGGCAGATTTTCTTTTCACGCATCTGAAAGGTCCCGCAAGACAGTTAGTGTGTACCCTCAATGAAAGAGAGCAATGTGATTACAAACGACTTGTGGACATTTTGGATTCACGTTTTGGTCCCAGCGGTCAAGCCGAGCTATATCTAGCGGAGCTCAGAAGTAGACGACGTGGGAATAAGGAAACTTTACGAGAGCTTGGACAAGCGATTCGCAAGTTATCCATGTTTGCCTACCCAGACGTGTCATCAGAACAACAAGATAGACTGGCTAAAATACATTTTATCGATGCAATTGAAGATGCAGATACTCGTATGCAGGTGTACAGAGGCAAACCGGAGAATCTTCAAACAGCTGTTACGCTGGCATTGGAGTACGAAGGTTATAAGAAGATAGAGGCTCAGCGAAGTGGTGTAACATCCAGGAAGTTTGTACGCGAAGTAGCTAAGGATACAACCAATAACAGCCTGGAAAACCGAGTTAAGAGAATTGAGGAACAGCTAAAACAGCTGACCAAGAGTAACAACCAAGGTCATGGGGGTTATTCAAGACGTCCATTGTCTAGTGTTGAATGCTACCGGTGTCATGAGTTTGGACACTACAGTTCTCAATGTCGCAACAACGGTAACCGAAGTGAGCAGTCACATCATCTGCAGTCGGAAAACGCGATACAGCCGATCTGCCGAGGCAAAGATCGGTTGTGAAAGAATCACTGCCTCGACCACACGACTCTTTCACGGAAAAAGAAAACTTACGAGACTCAATAACAAGAACGTTTCACAAGCAGGTTGCCAGTGAGTGTTCTGCAAACTACTCAACGGATCCAGCCAACGGTGAGAAATTGCCTATACTGGAGGTGGGAGTAAAGAATCCAGAAAATGGTCTGTACATTCCTGGTCGAATCAGGGACTTTGACATTTCATTTCTCATTGATACCGGGGCTTCAGTTACTCTTATATCAAATAATTTCTTCTCCAGAATACCACTGGAAAATCGACCCACGATCAGACCAATTTCTATGAGACTTCTTGCTGCAGATCATACACCACTGAATATTCTCGGAACATGCGAGTTGGACTTGGGGATACTACCCCATTCAACGCCAATGAATGTCATCATTGCCAACATTCGCAACGACGGTATTTTGGGAATGGATTTCTTGACAAGTTTTAATTGTGAGATTCACCTGAAGAGCAGAAGCTTAACATGTGATGGAAACCAGATTTTATGCACAGGGCAAGACCGTTCTGAGAATTCTGGACATTGCCGTCTCATTGTTAGCCAAACTGTGACAATTCCACCTGGTCAACATATGATGATTCCAAGCCGTCCAGTCGAGGGTTACACTGGAACAATAGGGAAAAGGACTTTATGTGAACCTTTGTTAGGGACACCTGATGATGTGCTACTGTTCGGGCGAACGCTCGTGGATAGTGAGGAAGAGTTTTATCCTCTGACGGTAATCAACCTCGGAACAGAACCTGAAGTTATCCACGAGGGAACTCCAGCCGCGATAGGGAGCCCGGTGACATCCACTTGTGTGTTTGTGGATAAGGATGACGGCGTCAATGACAAAATTGGAGCCAGGAGGTCATCCAAAAGTGATTGTAGTGAGGATTTGCCACTACAGGTTTTACCGGGGCATTTGGAGCCACTGTATATCCGGAGTACAGAGGGAATGGCTTCAGAAGACAAATGCGAGGTAAAGGCTCTTTTGCTGGAGTATGCGGATATATTTGCTGAAACAGATGCGGATTTAGGACAAGCAAAAGGTGTAAAGCACTCTATTAACACTGGTAATGCACCACCACTTAGACAACCTCCACGTCGGTTACCAATTCACAAACAGGAAGAGGCTGATCGGCAAGTTCAAGACATGTTAGACCGAAGCATCATAGAGAGATCATCCAGTCCTTGGGCATCTCCAATTGTCTTAGTGACCAAGAAGGATGGAAGTACCAGGTTCTGTGTGGATTACAGAAGGCTGAACCAGGTTACGGTCAAAGATGCATACCCTTTACCTAGGATTGACGATTCACTCAACTCTTTACATGATGCAAAATGGTTCACGACTCTAGATTTGGCTAGTGGATATTGGCAAGTAGAACTCGATGATAAAGCCAAGGAGAAATCTGCTTTCACTACTAGAAGCGGACTGTGGAAATTTAAAGTCATGCCATTTGGATTGTGTAACGCTCCCTCCACCTTTGAACGTTTGATGGAGATCGTTCTAGCTGGTTACCAATGGGACATTTGTCTGGTGTATCTAGACGACATCATAGTTTTTGGGAAGAAGCTGAAACTGAAACCGAAGAAGTGTCATCTGTTCCAACAGGAGGTTAACTACCTTGGTCATGTAGTCTCCCAAGAAGGAATATCCACAGATCCCGAGAAGATACAAACCATACAGAAATGGCCAGTTCCAGCATCTTCTCATGATGTTCGCAGTTTCTTGGGGTTGGCATCGTACTATAGACGATTCATTGCGAGCTTTGCAAGCATTGCAAAACCTCTTCACGAACTGACCGAGATTACCAAGGAGTTCCGGTGGACTGAAGAATGTGAGGCATCTTTTCGAGAACTACAACACAGATTGATTAATAGCCCGATTTTGGCCTATCCAAGTTCGCATGGGGATTTCATCCTAGATACCGATGCTAGCGGGTATGGGATTGGAGCTGTTCTGTCACAGTCGCAAGGTGGACAAGAAAAGGTAATTGCCTATGCAAGCAGAGTCCTAAGCAAGTCTGAAAGGAATTACTGTGTGACTCGACGGGAGTTGTTAGCTGTCGTACACTTCATTAAGAATTTCCGACACTACTTATATGGAAGACATTTCACCATC
>JAVTVY010005567.1:0-41484 GCA_036873755.1 Hanleya hanleyi | reverse complement strand
AGGCTGAAGCCTTGCGAGCCTAGACCCGATGATGTTGATTCTGAGACTGAAGAGTCTGATGACGAAAACCTGGACATCTCCGAAGAGGAAATCGAAATCCCGGAACCGTACATTTTGAATACAGACGAAAGACGACTTTTAAGCGATCATTCAGATCCAATCGATGAAAACGTGAACTCGAGGGGCCACAAACGACGCATGCGTCGCCCTCCTAGGCTAGATGATTATGTATTGTACCATGCTAGCTATGTTTCTAAAATTAATCCGAAATCCCATCCAAGGTTGAACCACCTAACAAACTGTTCTGTCTCGTTGCAGGAAATGGACAACCCTGCGGGAACCCCCCGGGAAGGACTGGTGTGTTGCCCTTACTGTGACATTGGATATTCCATGCATAAGGACCTGATTGAGCACCTTCGGAGGAAGCACCACTGGCCGAAGGGAGAGCCTTACCCTAAAGCAAGGCGGAGTGGTGAGCCGTTGCAGGTTGCGCCAACTTTTGCTCCAGACCCAACCAAGAGGAAGTACTCCAAAACTAATGTCCTGTCAGGCAAGAAGAAGATGAAAGTCTACAAGGAGACTCCGAAACAGGCTATCCGATCGGTAATACTATCGACACCCAGACTGGAAATGTTTGCCAGCCCTCGAGACCAGGCAAAGCCGCCAGTATACAAGCCTTCCGCAACCGTGACGTTGGCAACAACTTCAACAGCTCCACCTAAACCGGTGAAGACGGCTACACAAAAGAATACGTCTCCAGCCAGAGAAACGCCTTACAAAGACGAAGTACCTGCGTCTCTGGAGATAAAACAATGTAATTCAATCCTCACGCTGGATCAGTCTGCAGACAGCGAAGATCCGTTCATTGCTGATGACGCTGCTCGGGACACGGATGATTGCGAATCAGTTTCCTCTCAACCGGAGAAAACAACGGAGCAGACACTGTGGCAAGAGTGCCAAACGTTTCTAACAGACAGGAACATTGATACCCCCCTTGGAAGAAGGTGAGATGCTGGGTAGGCCTATAGTGGATTACACTGAGTGATACTGTCCCGCGTTGGATTTATACATTTGGTTGATGTATATTGGCAGGTCCTACCAATGGATGTTAACATTAATAAAAGCATATAATCTAACATAATTGTTTGTTGTCTCTCTTTCACTTTATCTTTCTCTCTCTCCCTATCCCTCTAGTTTTCAGCCTTATTCTCCTCTCTTAGGGGTTAAGGTATTTCTCACAGGGACATACTTACCACGGATGCAGGGGCATACAGACCACGCTACCCTATACCCCTAACACGCTACAATAGATACTTAGAATGCGCAAACAACCATTTGAGGATATGTTGCCTCAACGGTATTGTAGTAATTACAGTTACATAGATATTAGCCAGTATAGTGGACAGGCTTACCTGCCGGTTAAAACCCCAAGAGAAGTAGTCTGTCACGTCTTGTCCGTCCCAAGTCAGTTCCTTCTCTGGCTTTCTTTTCCAAGCCCGCGAGTTACCCTGATTGGCTATTGGGCAAACAGCGCCCTCTACCAAGGGTAGAGAGGGGAGACAACTCTATAATAATAAAGCACTTGTCTCCCCTGCATCACTATGACGCTAATGTTCGTTAATGGTCAACTGACAAGACAGTGAGAAACCTATTCTCACTACAGTATCCTGGCCTGCCCGACGACGATTAGAACAAACGGATCAGAGCGAACATGACCGAAGATGGAACTTTCTGAAATGGCGACTTCTGATTGGACAACAGCAGCCGAGAATACATCTAACGGGCAAGAAAGAATATGACAGATACAGCACCAAATGGCGGCCTCTGATTGGACAAGAGGCTACTTGTATTGTAAACATACCAAACGCAGCTCCCCCAGCTTGGGTAAGATGCACTGGAGGCGATAATAAAATGATTTATCTGTCATCCTTGTTGTTGCTCTTGTTTTCTCAACGGTCTACATCATGGGCGTTAAGGCGTAACGACAGGCGTTGACGGGCGTCACCGCATTTCGATGAATTAGTGTCAATTTCATGGACTATCTTGAAAATCAGAGCTTCAGGGCTAATTGACCAGGGCGTTGAAGCGTTAAGCTTGGCGTTGGCAGGCGTTGATACAAGGTGACGCCTCACACGACGCATTCGGACCACGGATGGTCCATCTCTACCCCAAACGCTTTCCTACACACCCCAAAATGTCCGCTTTCGCTAATACTTCTACTGATGACGTCACCAATGACGTCACAGATCACGTGGACATGCCTCAAATGGTGGTCTACATACCGAGAGCTACAAAATGACACCCCACACGACGCATTCGGACCAAGGATGGTCCCTCTCTACCCCAAACACAACCCCACGCACCCCCAAAATGACCACTTTACTTACTACACCCAACTGCGCATGCGCAGATTGACGCGACTTGCAATAAAAATACGCCATTCTGACTCTACGCTACAAAAGTTTCACTTTGACACCTACGACCCATTTGGACCAATAGTGGTCCATCTGAACCCCAAACACACCCCACGCACCCCAGAATGTCTGCTTTCTATACTACGACCAGACTGCGCATGTGCAGAATAATGAAAACGGACGATACATTAGTCTAGTGGGATGCTCCTCCACGGGAGGTTGAAAATAAGATCTCACACGACACTATCGGACCACTAGGGACTCACCTAGACCCCAAACGTCCACCCAGCACTATTTGCCCACTACGCATGCGCGCAGTAACGTTTTCAAAAAAAATCACCGCTTAGCTTCGGGACCCCTCCCATCGTGTTCTACGTGGTGAGACGTGAAAAACAAGATCCTACAACCTATATCACAATGTCCAGGAGTAAATTTCCCAGTATGGGCCTATCCACTGAGCCAGTATGGGCCAATATACAGACCTACCCGGTACCTGGACCTTTCAAAAAAGATTTCACCGCTTAACTTCGAGACCCCTCCCATCGTGTTCTACGTGGTCAGACGTGAAAAACAAGATCCCGCAGCCCGTATCGCAATAAACATGTGTGAATTGTACCTATCCACTGAGCCAGTAGGCCTATGGGCCGATCCAGACCTCCGTGAACTTTTCGAAAAATTTCACCGCTTAGCCTCGGGACCCCGCCCATCGTGTTCTACGTGGTGAGACGTGAACAACAAGATCCCACAACCTATATCGCAATGTCCAGGAGTACATTTCCCAGTATGAACCTATCCACTGCGCCAGTATGGGCCTATATACAGACCTACCCGGTACCGGGACATTTCGAAAAATTTCACCGCTTAGCTCCGAGACCCTTCCCATCGTGTTTTACGTGGTGAGACGAAGAAAACAAGACCCCACAACACACAGTAAAATCCACAAAAATGACCACCCCCATACCCCATACAGGCATTTCCAGTATAGATGCAAATGTTCGAATTATTCTCCTATTGTTGAGGTAAAGTCCGTGTTCCGCATTCTTTATTTTCGGAGTCCTCATTTTACATACACCCAACCATGACTTGATAGGCAGGCCCGATAAGCCGGAGACCGATATTAGTCCTTTTGGGCCTGGTTGATAGGAGTTTTCCCCTATTTTAGGGTAAAGTCCGTGTTTCGCTTTTCATATTTTCGGGACAAATCCTCAATTTACATGCACCCACCCATGACTTGATCGCCCCGGACGAGCGCTTCACTTTGACACCTCACTCGATCCAGTCGGTCCACTAGGGGCCCCTCTCGCCCCCAAAGTGTCCCGAAGATTGCCGGAGAGTTTCCCCCGGCTCTCCTCGTATTTGGGACTACTTTCTATCCGCAGAGGCTTTTTCCCGCGACCGCATCATCGCCAGACCGCATCACTGCGGAGGAATACGTGACCGGAAGTCCCGGTACTATAGTGACGTTGATCTCTTTATCACGTGATCTCCCCGTGACCTCCCCAAAAATGAGGAAAAATGGTCAAGTTGACTTTATCCGTCCTTTACATACTACTTATGTCTTCACGTTGTGCACGTTTAGGCGCAGTCTCTATACACAATTAGGCGCATTTCCACAGTTAGACGCAAATTTTCTACACGATTAGGCGCAACGCATAATTAGGCGCAAAATGATTTCCACGAATAAGCGCGTTTCCACGATTAGACGCATATTTCTCACACGAATAGGCGCATTTCCACAATTAGGAGCAAATTTCCTACACGAATAGGCGCAGTTCCACAATTAGGAGCAATTTTTCTACACGATTAGGCGCAACGCAGAATTAGGCGCGAGATGGTTCAAATGATTAGGAGCAGTTACATGATTAGACGCAGCCTCCTTACACGATTAGGCGCATTTACACAAATAGGCGCAAATTCCGTACACGATTAGGTGCAGTTCCACAATTAAGCGCAAATTTCGTACACGATTAGGCGCAGTTCCACCATTAGGCGCAAATTTCGTACACGGTTAGGCGCAACACGTTATTAGGCGCAATTTTTTTTACACGATTTGGCGCTGACAAGATTAGGCGCAAATACAGGATTAGTCCCCCCACAACCCCTCCCGTCGGATTCTCCTCCACGTATGCTTCACGTTGATACCTCACTCGACCCAATCGGACCACTGGGGGCTCTTCTCGCCCTCAAAACGTCCACCCAGCGCTATTTACCCACTACGCATGCGGATAGTGACCTTTTCAAACAATTTCAACCAATGGCTTCGGGACCCCGCCCATCGTGTTCTACGTGGTGAGACGTGAAAAACAAGACCAAACGACCCATACTGCAATGAGCATGTGTGGTGTAGGTTCAACGTTGGCCATGCAGTGCGCCAGTATGGGCCATAAGGTGATAAGTGGTAGACATATATATGCTATTTTCAACCTTGGTTTGTAGCCTATGAGTCGTGGTCTAATGTATAACGTGTCTGCCTGTAGATAAAGCGACCCGGGTTCAATTTCCACTAGGACCCTTTACCTTCTGCCACTGTAGGGAGAAGCTGAGGGTTCCCCACTTGCCATTTAACATGGGCAAGTAGATGGCGATATTGTCGGGGACCCTCCTCTATACATGGATGCTTCGGAAGGGCAGATAAAGGCTATCTATTCTCATGGAGAGTGCCGGACATTGCCGGAGATGACCGGACATTGCCGGAGATGACTGAACATTATATTACCGGAGATTCCCGGAGATTGCCGGAGATTAAGACGCAGCGTATTTTGCGGACTTTGCGGAGGCGTGTTCCCGGAACCGACCGCAGCACCGCCGGAACCGAAAGAGACCGCATCAACCCCGTGACCGGAAGTGCCGGAACTACTTTTGACCTTTGACCTCTGTGATCTCCCCGTGACTTCCCCTCATTTGTATAAATGCTAACCCAGCGGTCTTTTATATACTACTATAGATACTTTTATATTCGACTTGTGGTACGACGGTACTGAGAAAACAATGACAAAAATATATGTCTTTGGCACACGAGAGTACGCTCGGGGGCATTTAAGTTCACAGAAAACTGCTCGGAATGTATTAACATATTTGTGTTGGCCTGCTGTGCAAAATGAACCACTCACTACCATAGGTTATATAATGTCTACCAGAGAAGTTTTCCAAAAGTTGTCGCTAGAATATCACTTGGGGAATATGTCATTGATTGACGTTTGCAGTTGATTCATATTTAGTTGGACCTAGGAAACCAGTAATGGGAGCGCGGAAAGCGCTATATATTCAACTACGGTGGCTTGATAGGGCCATGCATTGATCTTTCCAATTTTCTGCCTTTCTCTAATTTTCAATGTTTCACTTTCGCATTATCTCTTTTCTTGTCATCCTCTTAGATTCATTTTCGATTTTTCGAAATTTACCTCTGATTTTTCAAAAAAAAAATAATTCATTTTAAAGAAACTGCAATCATTTCCGTACGAAAAACGCTGGAAATTCATATTCAAGAGACAAGAACAATTCAAACGACTACATTATTTTCACCGCAGTGGATATTATTTTCACCGCGGTGGAAATTATTTTCTGTGGGTTTTTTTTTGTTATTATTTCCACCGCGCTGGATATTATTTACACCGCGGTGGATATTATTTGCACCGCGGTGGATTTTATTTCCACCGCGGTGGATATTATTTTTTTTTTTTTTTTTGCTATTTCTGATGTTTCACGCAATTTTCGAGGTTTTCGCTAGGTTCCAATGTTTTCTATGGTCGTTTGAATTGTTCTTGTCTCTTGAAAATGAATTTCCAGCGTTTTCGTATCGAAATGCATGGTTGCGATTTCTTGAAAATGAATAAAAAAAAAATAAAAAATCAGAGATAAATTTTGAAATATCGAAAATGAATCTAAGAGGATGACAAGAAAGAGAGAAAATGCGAAAGTGAAATCTTGAAAATTAGAGAAGGGCACAAAATTGGAAAGACCAATGCATGGCCCTAACAAGCCTGAAATTCAGGCAAATTTATCACCCTGGTTAGTTCCCGACCCTATTCAGGTACGTAAAATCCCCTAAAATTCGGGTAATTTAGCTTTAATTCAGCGATCAATATACCTGAATTTCAGAAAATTATCCCTGAAATTGATTTGTGGATGTACAACCCGATCAATTCAGGAGTATTCTCTGAATATTTATGGACCAATATGAACAGATAAAACCTTTTCGTACCGCAGTAGTACCATAACAGTGAGAAAACTCGTCTTTCTTCTTGTTTGCAACAAACATGGGGACAGAAGTTATACAACCTATTAATTTATCGTGAATCTTAAACTTTATCACTGTTGGCAAATATACCAGCTGGTATATATTAACTGTTCAACTTCGTAATGTGGATGCCAAAATGTGTGCGCACTGATCAAACTCGTTGTTAAAAATATAATTCATACACAGATCTCATAAATGTCGGATTCCCGATGGTCTTATGATGTCTTCTGATTTCCAGGTAACTACAATGCGAGAAAAAGACAATTTATGTTGGAAAATTTCAAGTTCCCGTCCAAAATATACCGTAATGGTAAAATGATGGCAAAAGTGTCAAGTTGGATAGGCCTACAAATGTTAGAAACACGTGCTCCACGTCCACATGTTCACCCGACTGATTGTGTGCGCGCGCTAAAACATCGGACGTTTCCGCTGAATGGAACACACCTGGGAAGCTCAAAATAATGTGACATTTCCAAAAAATACGATTATAGTAGCTGAAATAAACCGAAACTGGTTGGAGAATAATGATGTGGCGTCATCCATCTATATCCATATATTCTTGGGCTTTAATGCAATGTTTTGGGAAGAAATTATATTTAGTTCACGAGGGTAATATACATTTTCCGTAAATATCCGATTTATCCCAAATGATCTTTTCCCGGGGAAAAAACATGTGGGAGAAGTTATCATGATATCTGGCAATCAACATCAAGTTTAAGGTATTGTTCTGGCCACCATTTTACTTTGTTATTCGTTAGAAACTGTCTAATTCATAGCTGTAAACACTCAATGATAACAGTCCGTAATCCCTGGTCGTCGGAGGAAGTGGTCGACACATGTGATTTGTTGTTGTTGTTGTTCGTTCAACAAAACTCGCATTGCAGTGTGACATTTGCCTTGACGAAAATTATCATAGCCTAGTCACTTCCCCAGTAGTGGGTATCTATGATACTTAGCTACCGCTGTCCCCGAAATAACGTTACATAATATGACCACTGCTGCTTGTGATGTAAACAAATATGATGTGAGATGGTCATTTATGCTATCTCCATAACAACAACAACAACGCATGATAATCATGGCCATGCATGGCTGTTTTTTTTTTCTGTTTTGGAGCAACTGGAATAATCTAGTGAGAGATAGGTAACTCCATGATTGAGCTGTAGATGTTATTCTTACGTATCATATGTTCAAATTGGTCTGTGCAAAGCGTCTCAGAAAGTGAGGGGGGGGGGGGGGTTTAGTAGCTAAGATTCATAGCGTCTCCCTTCTCTCAACGCTATGCCGACGACAAATACATTTCCCTGTTGGTAACTCGAACATCTCCATGGTGCACTTATTATTACATTTGCACCCTATTGGACCTTCATTAACTTGAGAAAATGGGCCGCCATGAATAAAAATACCATAATCGATGTTGTGATCATAAAAGTAGTTCATATCTTATGGGAAATGTTGTGAAGGTCGGTATAATTTCATGTAAATTTCTATGTACCATTATCTATTGTTATCTGTCTTATGTAACTGTTGCCATGACCCTTGTTGTGATGTAATCATGGCAGGCCTTGTGATTTGTACGGGCCCTGGTGACTGATTAAAGCACACCTAAAATCGTGCAAGGTGTGTGGTTAGCACACCTAAAATGCACACCTAAATTTTTTTAAGGAGTGTGATACGGTGTTTGAAACGTTAAGGTGTGAATTGAAATAAATGTGTGCTGGCCGAGAATCCAGCCATTCATGGATTCTCGCAGCAATGTTTCAGGAGAATCCAGGGGGAACTAATATTTACTGATTTACTCTACAGCTATGAAAGATATTGAGGTGATAATAAAATCAAGAAACACGGTTTTAAGTTTGTTGTTTTTTTTTGTACCGGGTATTTAAAATTAACACAATCAGTTAATGAGCTTGAGCCAAAGGCTGAAAACAAGATTGGCAAAATAGAAATAAAACTTTGGAAAACTACAAATTGTAACTAAAACAAACTGACTAGGACTGGCACATGGCAATTTTTACATTGTCATCATCATCACTTCAATCCTTCAATCCATTCACTTGCCTTCAGTAACAGAAATCTGGAATGTCTGAATCAGTTTCAATTTTCAAACACTCGCGATGTCCATCGCTGTTTATCGCTGTTTAAGTGTCTAACCAAGTTTGGCTTCAGCAGATAGGCCCTATCTAGTTTGGTTTTTGACGTTGGCTACTATTTTGCTTCAATACACAGTGTTTAGTTGATCGTAGTGTTTCTGACACACTTTGCAAAAGGCCTGTACCACCTTATCGCCTGCATCGTTAAAATGGAATGCAAAGTTATCCCTCAGGCTTCTTTCCCACTGACACAGGGCCGTTTTTCTAATTTGTTTCCACGTTTTTAGGCCCTGTGCCCGTAGCCATTTCATTATTTCGTTTTCAATTGCCAAGCCGAAGTTGGCCCGTGACACTTGTTTCAATGACAGTGATTGGCGGGTTGCCGTGAACGAGCCAATGAAAACGCTCGACCGATCAGCGAACATACTAGGTGGCATGATATAGAGCTCAGTTATCGACAGCATGTGTCCACGTTGACGATGGGCGAACGGGCCTCAATCATAAGTTTTCAACTGGTGACATTTAATTTCATGTTCAATTCTATGCGAATCCGTTTCGATTCGCCCGAATGCCCTGTCAGGCGAATCTTCACGCGAATGGATCGGCAGATTCGCGTCAAAATTTGACATAGAAAAATTTTGAAGGGGTCATAAAGTCATAAGGCGCGCGTTCAAAACGCACCTCGGTGCCTCTTCAGGCGTGTTATGGTGCGCGTGCGCGATCGCGCGCCTCAAATCACAAGGCCTGCATGGTAATAGTGCAAAAGTTATTCTCACTCAAAGTCGAAAAAAACATCAAAATCATATCTTAATGATATTTAACTTCCTGATTCTTTTGTGATACAAAACCAAATTTATATATGACACAAATTGACCAAGTTGTAGGTGATTGATGTTGTCATCATTGAAAAATATTAGTAGTAGAACACTTATAGCATTGGCTCGCAGAACATGGGGCTACTGATCCCTGCCATATATTGTATCCCAGGAAGCAACAAGGATTACCATGTTTTCTTGGGTCGACCATAGCTAAGTTTCATATCCATCGCATCCCTTGTAGCTATGCCACAAGCCCATTCTTTCTCATGATGTCGGTATCAATAAATATATGATTATCATGCACTGACTTTGAGTTTTGCGCTCTTTCTGGCATGATTTTTGGTCAGAGAATGCAGGTACACAGAATATGTCAACCTAAACATGCTAAATGGATTTCAAAATCCTCATCTTTCAGTGAAAAATACACATTTACTTCACCACTGAGGCCATCCACAATAATATTTTTGTTTCCAGTAACAAACTTTAGAAAGTTTGGGTAGGTAGGTAGGCAGGAATTTTTATTTTTTATTTCTTCTATTTTTTTTAGTGGATTCTTGGCCTTTTTGTATAGTATTTCATCGAGTAGGCCTACTGAGAACATAGAAATAAAAAATTGTCTACCCAAACTTTTTTGACTGCAAAATATATGGGTAGGTAGGGTTACTGGAAACAGAAATATTATTGTGGATGGCCTGACCTCCAGCACAGTTACTTGGTGAATAATCAAAACTTATTGTTGAAGTGGCAGTGGCTATACCAGGAAGAGTGCAGAGCTTAAAGTAGGTGCGCGATAATCATGTTATTATCCTCATGAGAAGGAATAGGCTTGTGGCATACCTACAAGGGAAGCATCTTAAGTAGGTATGAATCCTAGGTACAATGTACATGTCGGTTGACCAGGGTCCTTGCTTAACAAATTCAATATCCGTCTCTGCTTCTGGTCGATACTTCATGTAGGAACTATTGTCTGGGTCTTTGTGTCGTTGAAAAGGCACATCTAGACACATTGTTATCCCCAGACTTGCCTATTGTATCCTCAGACTTGGCTATTGTATGCATTGTCTCGTGATTCTTACATAAAGTATGAACCCTGCTTCTTTGTTTGTCCAGGTCATACGATAATAGTTTTGGATGAAATGCCATCTTTGTCAGGACATTAGACCATATTGAGGCGAGGACTGTGGGCAATCTCACTACAGTAAGTAGCTATAATCCTGGTATCCATGGTATCATGGAATATCAGTTTTTCAGGTTTTCCCCAATGTATATGAAAATAAAGTTACCACCCTTGTATACCTTGGCCTTAGCGTCATATCTTTTCATATATTTTCTGCGAAAATCTAACAAATGTATCATTCCTGAAGCCTTTTCATCTTGTAGCAAAAAATACTGAATAATGCCTGTTGTATTGATTAGAACCAACATTACAACTGACAAATTCAGTTAGAAATGGTCCATATTTGGCTACTACAAGTGCTGTGAGTAACAGCTAGGCCACAACAACAATGCCATCCATATGCTTTCATTTGGAAACCAAGATTCTAGTTTTTGGAACAAATCTCTATATCAAAATAAATCTATCATCCATTCAGATGGTTAGATGGGTGGAACAACTTTAAAATGACACCCTAATTTCCATGCAGTAGCACGTGGCCCAATAGTTAACAATATAATGAAACTAAATACGGCATTTTGCACAGAAAATAATCTTTCTTCAGAATCTAATGCAAACCTCGCGCCATCTCAATTTGTTATTTCCCTGTGTATTCTTCTTCAGAATCTGGTACAATGTCTTACTGGGATTGGGAGGAAGAAGAAGGATATTTTGAGAAGCGTTTGGAGGTAAATTGTTTTCTCCTATCAAGTTTTTTACCTTTAACATATGTGCGGGTGGTTGGTGGGTGTCTGGTGGACATCCCCGTTGCTTCAATGCATTTTGCTGAGAAGCAACAGGAACTTGAAAATGTGATGTCTAGCACTGTGATATCACTCGTCTTTATTGCACCATGTAAGCGTCCTGTCTGTGTCTTGTGCGCTGTCCTCGGTGTTTTATTGGGTGGATGGAGGGCCAGGGGTTATTCTAGCCCAAAATTGTTCACAAACTCAATTTCAAAATTTTGGAAACTCAATTTTTTTGCGCGCCTATGGCGCTCAACGAAATTCTACAAAACTCAATATCTTTTCCTTTTTCATCAAAAAAAATGATGAAACTCAATTTTTTCAACTTTTTCATCGCACCAATTACAGAACTGAGGTTGGTCATATGTTTACGAGAACAGAAACACTGTAGACGCTACTTTAGAGATCGACAAATACTGACAACCCTATTGACATGAATTATATACAGTCTATGTAACATTGGTAAAATAACCCAGTGTTACGTGATAACCCGTTGGCCCAAACCGTGGCAGGTTACCGTGTGTTGTCCAACAATTGAAGGCGACAGTAGCGTGTCGTGTCTTCTTAGAGCAACAACAACATATTGAACTGCTGCTGCGTTGTCAATCAAGATATAAACATCAGCCTAAAATGTTCGGCCTTCGACCGAATACACTTGTACACTCCTGTTCAACCACACCAAACCACAGTATGGCCATTGTCAGTTAATAGGTTGTTTAGCTTGACCTTCTCATAATAAAACATACATGCTAGAAGCTATAATTATTAATTATTGAAGCTGAATTTTCTACCGTTGACAGAGAAGAATGTGATTGAATATATAACCTGACAAAATTCCTATTTTACAGATTTATACACTCTGAAATCTCTCATAAAGATCACCAGAAAAAAACATTTATGAAATAATTATTCTCTAAAGAGACATCTTAAGTTTGCTTTAATTTAATTGAAACATAACATAAATAATTATGGTAGACAGTAAAACTCAAAAGCGCACACATTCTGTAAATAGAAATCCTGGGAAACCACTCTTACTTGTGACCACTATTAAAGATAACTGCAGGATTTATTACCCGAATTTTCAACTTCTTTTATTCTTTTATAATGACTGAAGATAGGGATTCTCTGTCCAGGGCAACGACTTTTGTATGTCCATCGTCCTTAGGCTGTACGAGTATTTCGTTACGTGCAGGTCGACAGCCTGTATTGTCGTTCTTGTTGTCGGGAGTGAAGATGTGAAGCGCTCGATCACTTTGCCCAAAAGCGTATCACTAGAGAAATGAATGGTTAAATTCGGCACAATGTGCCGACTGGTTGATGAGGAAACAACTGACCCGTTAACTAAAACAATAATGGCTTTGGTACGCGACCATCAAAACTGCCGGAGTTAAAACTTGACTGCTGTGTGTTTGACATGAGGGAATCCTCGCTAGAGATTCATGCCGGGAAAAGGACTGTGCCTCGTTTTGAAATCAGGCCAGGGGTTCCCCCAAGAATGTGGACCAAAATGGCGGCTTTTGCCACTCGTGGCCTCCGCGCTGTGACGGCAAGCGACCACCTCATTCGTTTTACTTGGATTTGCTTACTTATTTTTTTTACAGTCAAAAATTACTGATAATTGATATACATACGGCATTATTTATCTCCTAACTATTGATGTGGGCGGGTCATGCGAGACAACATATCAACTGACAACTGGTAAATTGTGGGAAACTCAATATTTTTTTCGTGCGCGCTTCGCGCGCAAACGGCAAAAATCGCAAAACTCAATTTTTTTTATCAAAACTCAATTTGAAATTCTCTGCAAAACTCAATATTTTTCTTTTTTCATCGTGGTTACCACGATGAAAAAACGGCTAGAAAAACCCCTGAGGGCATCTGGTTCCATGCTGCTTCAAAGATTTCTTCTAGCAGGAACACAACTGGGCTGGGTGGTGCTTAGTTGGTTCGTCGTGATATAGCTGAAATATTGTTGAAAGCGATGTTAAATTCTATTCACTCACTCTGCTGCTTCAAAGATTTCTTCCTTGAAGTAGCAGGAACGCAACTTGGCTGGGTGGTGCTTAGTTGGTTCGTCGCGATATAGCTGAAATATTGTTGAAAGCGACGTTAAATTCTATTCACTCACTCAACCCTTCAACATATTAAAAACAAAATTTACCTGGCATTAGATTATAATCACATTTTTTTGGTCTTTATACATTTGTGGGTGGTTGGGTGGGCACGGGTCCCTGTTGCTTCAATGCATTTTGCTGAGAAGCAACAGGAACTTGAAAATCTGATTTCTAGCACTGTAATATCACTTGTCTTTATTGCACCATGTAAGCATCCGGTCTGTGTCTTCTGTGCTGTCTTCAGTGTTTTATAGGGTGGATGGAGGGTGTCTGGTTCCATGCTGCTTCAAAGATTTCTTCTTTGAAGTAGCTGGAACGCAACTTGGCTGGGTGGTGCTTAGTTGGTTCGTCGCAGTATAGCTGAAATATTGTTGAAAGCGACGTTAAATTACTCACTCACTGTATGGCTGTATTAAATGTAACATTCCTATCATTTTCTTCAACTTGTCTTGATCAGTTAATCTACATGTAGCTCTTCTGTTATTTTCCACTTAAGTATGATTTTATATTGCATTTATCACACACATAATAAACAAAGTGGTCTCCAAAACATGCAATAAATTTTCAGTATCCTATGACTAATTGTTGATCGCTTAACTTATAAGCTTATTGAATTAGAGCATACATTAGTTATGTTAATAAAAAATTTGAATTGTTTTTGGCAACCCTCCATTTAAATGAGGCATTTTCACTGAATACATAGTTTTAATTTGAAGGCAAAGCTTCCATGGTTCGCACCACATTACTTATTTTTCAAGGCTTTGAATGTCATTGAATTTAATGCAAGATAAGGCATGAGAACCCCCCCCTCCCCCCCGTGCAAAACCTTTGTTCAGAACCTGTGTTTGTGGGAATGCTCCCTCAGTGTTTATGCATGTTTTCATTTCCAACTTATTAATTTTATCTCCATTTTTCTTTCTTAACAGGACCTGGACCGCCGAATGGCAGCAATATCCTCAAGTGTAACCAGGTAAATTTTACAATCCCAGTTGAATCAAATAACTTTTTCCCCCCAGATGACCATATATATGTTAGAACATACATGACGTACATTACGTAAATATCTCAAAAGGAGACATTAAAAAATTACGGATTAATTTTCCTTGAAATCTAGATCCACTCTCCTTGTCCTTCGTTACACACTAGTGAACATGTTGAACACAGTAGAGATAGGGCCTCCCATGCTGGACAAGATAGCCGTACCCCAACCCATTCTACATCGCTAAATCTACATGCCAATATAGTTTCTCTTCATATGAAACTGACACTCTATCATCCACTGATATTTTGATTTTGGTTCCTTTATTTGACTGAGATTTGGATGTCCCTTGAGCATGTTGAGGCTAGATGGCAGGCTACACATTTTCAAACCATATACTTGGATCAAGCTCGACCTACCAGAGAAAGTAAAATGATTTTCATTGGATACTCAGTTGACATCGTACATATACATTTTTCCACAGTCGCCACAGGTGCTTGAAAATCTGGAAAGTTCTTGAAATTTCAAATTACCAATTCTCAGGACTGGAGAATCATTGAAAATCAATGTTTTATTGCATTTGCTGTAAATGTCATGACTGCATGTATAAACATTACATACTGTCTACTTGCATTTCCCATCCATGCTCATGTGTTTCTCTGTGTTTATTTTAATGACAAAAGACGGGTAGCTTCAAGCTAAACTCGCTTACAGTAATCCCTCTAATAATTCAATCCCTCTATCAAAATTCAATCACTCTCAATTTTGGGGACAAAATTCAATCAGTGGTTCTATTGAATTTGATGACCCTCTAAAATCATTGAAATATCAAAGAAATATTAGATCATATGCATGATTTTAAACCATTTTATCAACTTCTTTTCTAATAAATTTGATCACCCCCAGATTATATGGTGGAATGTTCCACCCTTTGATTGAATTAATAGAGGGATTACCATAAGAAGATGAATATTGTTATAATTAATTCACTGACTTATTGAGGTAAAAACATTTATTTTAAGGACCGGGCTAGTGTATGATGATCGTATGACCAAACATTACTGCCAGTGGAATGATGAGTACACTGAAAAACCAGAGCGACTCATACAGGCATATCAACGCTGTCAGGAGTATGGACTGGTTGAACGATGTCAGACCATTGAGGTGATACTTAGCAGGGGTACTGCAATAACTGAACCATGTACATTGTACTGCATCTAGAGACTAGACATAATACATGCACTTGTAGATTGATATATTAATTATGTTAATAAAAGTTAAATAGATATGGTCTGACAAAGTTGATAAGTTGACTTGCAGGCAGTTTTTTTTTTCCAAAATGTTTCAAATGGATTCAATTATTTATTTTTGTGAAAACTAAAATATAAAGCTCTGAAGCGCATGTTTTAAAACGATGCAGCATTGCCCGAGATACAAATTATTCATTTTGTTTGGCCTATTTTCAAAGTTTCATAAACTGCTGAACTTGCTAGTTGTATATCGTGTGTATGGCTTCCAGAAGTTGGTTAAGGTTTTACATGTACCATAGATCAGAATAAATGTGCCAACCTCCAAATAGGGTTATCTCCCCTTCTGCCGGTCGATCGACCCTGCTGTCAGTCAATTGTACAGGGCGAGAAAGCGCCCTGGCATTCTCCGCACAGTTGGGTCTTCACCAAGCCATGTAGCCTTTGACGAAGATTAAAAGTGCGAGATTATCAGAACTGCTCAGTATCGCAACAACTTGAATTAACCAGAATTAATCAAATGCAGTGCATTTGAGGTATTCGGCAGACAAAAGAAAACAAACAATCAGTGTCACTATCGGTAATTAACTTTTCATCTCGTCACAATAACAACAACAACAGCAACAACAACAACACTATATCAAAACTAAGGCCACACAAAGTCAATTACTTGATTCTCAGGCCCCGCCGCGTCCCTCCAAAACCCGCCGCATCAAATTTTTTTATCCCATTCGGAGTAAAAAAAAATATATGGTTCTCTAGCACCGCCCTCCTCACTGAAAAATCGGCCGCTAGAAACGTTTTATCCTGTCTATTATCATTGAAATATGTGTGAAAATAATTCTTAGTCCGTGGAACAAAGCTTGTGACAAGGAAATCAATTTGATCGAGATCGAAAAAATGAAAAATGCGACAGACTTGTTTGGCACATGGACTAGTAAAGGGAGATAATTTCATCAACTTCCTACTATGCGCGGTAACCTTCTGCGCACCTTGTGTATCTACCGGATGTTGAATGTTGGCATGAAAGATGGAAACCGGGAGTTCTCGATTTTGTCTCCACGATTGGATATCTCTACGTCGATTATATCTAGTCCTGTCTGCATTAGTTTCGCTGACAATCGTCCGAAAGGGGGCTGCTATATATCCGTGGACAATATGCCCGGTATTAGATTCGACAACCGTCAAAGAATTTGTGAACTTGGCGTTTGTTGGCGAAGGAGATTTTGACTGTGTGAACGTGCCAGAGGAGTTGAAATCTGAAACATTCGAGCGCGTGGTGTCTGTTAATTCATCAAATACTGGAACATTTTAGGGGATTTTCACATCGGCAAATATAGGGCCTGTGGTCAAAACATATGGCAGATACTTTAGAGTTGAAATCGTCGACAAACAACCAACAAGTGTCGATAACGTGAATTCTGAACAGGCGCAGCCGACCACGAATGCGGATCTTTTATTTATTTTATAGATAAATAACATCTTCGGAAAGCACTGCTACATGTACACTTACAGAGGAATTTTGAGGGGAAAAAAAAAAAAAAACCTGCCTCCCTCACCACTTTTTGGAAAGTCATGGCCTGAGAACCAGTTAATTAACTTTGTGTGGCTAATGGTCATTTGTTTGAAAACAAACAAGCATCAATTCCCATCCCACATTCACATTCATGTATGCAAAATTAAATATCTCAGCATTTAGCATGCTGATAAGGACTGTTTGGCTGGTAAGATCCAAGTAGTGTGAAATGATGTTTTGATACAGGGCTATATGTAAATTCATTGACAGAAGGGTCGATTGACTGACAGAAGGGGAGATAACCCTGTTTGAGGTTGTAAATGTGCACAACCAGCCAGCAATGCCAATGTTGAATTGTGTATATCCTCAATTTTCCTATTAATTTTTGACTGAGGCCAGGAGTTTGTACACCAATGACATGACTGGTGCAATGCATGCAGTTTTATATCTGTTACGGTATATTCCAAATTGATGGATAAAGTAAAAGTTGAAATACATTCTAAGAACAAATTCTGTCTATTGCTGTCTTCATGATAAATTTTATTTCTATATTCCTCACAATCTGGTCTTGTATGTGTCCTTGCAGGCCAGATTTGCTACAGAGGCCGAGATGACATTGTTACACACCGATGAATTAGTTAACCGATTGAAAACAACAGCCAAGATGTCCCTGAAGGAAATGAAAAGCTTGTCCAAGAAATATGACTACATTTACTTCCATCAGGTACAGGGATTTGATAACAGTCTTGAAGCTGTACATACTTTCTGTCTCTCTGTCTGTTTGTTGATGAAGTCTGGTAAATTTCATAGAAACCTAAGTGTATCAAGAAATATCTTTCACTCTGAAAACACTTGATTGGTCAATTAAAATTATCAAAAATAATTCTGTGTATTTTATTGGCCAGTGAAGAAAATCGGGAAAATAGCCTATGAGTAAAGTGGGGGGGGGGGGGATCTGGGCTAGCTTATGTTTCATTTAGATCCCATTCAACAATGTTCCCAAATTCTGTTTCCCCTATGAACTAGGATGGAAGTTACACCGAAAATGGCAGTGAATATTATATCACAATGACCATTTTCGAAGTTACTTCCATCCTAGCTTATGTAAAACTAATCTGGGGGAATAATGGAACTGTTTCCTCTGTCATGTCTGTCTTGGCATTCTGAACAACAAAACGGGGCGATGTACATCCCGTCAATTCTGCAAATGAGCCTGGGCTGATTGATAGACCTGGTTAGGGCTGATAATTGAGCCGATTACATGATACAGGGCTGATTTCAATACAAATCTTATCTGTTGTGAGTTTCACCAGCTTATTGAAAAGTACTCCTTGCCAATCAACATTTTCAGGCCTTGGGCCAAGTCCTGAACTATATGTCTCGAAACGAAGTTTTGTTGTTTTCGTGGCTGTTCGAAGAATTTAATAGAACCACGGGTTTGGCACAAATTAACAGTGTTCGATTACTTAGGGAACATGATGGCGTGATTTTTTTGTATTTGACTCTGGGGTCATGAATACATGTTCTTAGGAAACTGTTCATGTTGTATCATACATATACTAATTCATGTAACTAGGCCTGTCATGCCTGTTCATCAAAGCAGTGTGCTTGATCAGTATACTGTAAGCAAAGTTAAATCATAAGTACATTAGGGCATTACCCACTGAATGTGTTCATGTAGACTAAAAATCTGAAACTTCAATTCAGCAAATTGAGATTTAAATTTCAGAACATGAATTCCTCTACACCTGTGCAGCACATCATGTATTACTGATTAACTAAATCATGCTAATGTTGATTAATTCATGGATTCATTTACATCTGTTACCAGGATATTTATGACAGTGCCCGATTAGCCCTGGGGAGTGCCATTGAACTGGTGGATAATGTGTTGTCAAAACAGGTAATGATTCCCCCCCCCCCCCTCCCCCTCCCGTCTTTCTTACATTTCTCTATTAATTTCTGTCATGGAAAGTGTTGGAGAATATTACATTTCCGGACCCCGGGAAGCTCCCGGGAATGGCCCGAGGTGTTGTCATGCACATCTCAGGTCATGGTAAGAATTCAGTTCCTCAATCAGCTTGTCATATTGGACGACTAACTGGTACTCATGTTGTCCAGAGTGTTGAAGGAATAGGAATCTACCGGCAGGGACCCTGATGTGAAAAGGAATAGGACCCAAAGTGAAGCTAAATTATACTCACTCACCATATTTTAATTTCCATGAAGTTACCGTATCCCGCTAGTCCTTCTTGATGTTACATATTGTACATGTTCATGTCAAATTAACATTATCAATGGCTTCAACATTAATAGAGTGACTGAATTTAGATCGACTACATATATATACATGACATTTATGTCTGTGGAGCTTGTTTAGTATCTTACAATATATTACAATTTTGTAAATCATAGCTAACTTATTGTGTGCTAATGCTGTGTTTGGAAAGTCATTGGATCAACACTGGGTGTGACTGCTGTTCAAATGATGAACAACCAGTATAATTTTGATTCATGGAAAATGTTCACAAAATTCATTGATAGGATTTGATGATGTATATTTGGTTCAGGGTTTGGGAAGTCCTTCGAAATGAAACGATCATTTTATACCTTGAAAATCAGAATTTTTGCCCAGAGAGCCTGGAAATTTACCAGAGGCAAAAATCTCTTGGACAGATTTGTAAAGAGTTTTCTTGCTTGAGTCAAAGTAGTTTTACAACAGAATCTTGAAAGAAAAGCATTTATATTCTATTTGAAAAAGCGTTTTTTTTTTAAGTCGTGAAGTCTATGCTATCGTCTGGTACAAGCTTGAACACACTTTGATCGTTGCAAGTGGGCCTGAAAAATTATAATATGGAGCTTGGAAATTTGATTGCATACAAGTGTATGAACTCTTGATATTCATCACATCAGGAACTACATTATTAGAGCATTTCCACAAAGTGGATGCTCTTATGTTTTCATGAGAAACGGCTCCGCCGGATCCGCCGCCGCCGCCGCCGCCGCCGCCGCGACTTTAAACGTGAATATCTCTGAAACCGCTAAATATTTTCGGGTCAGACTTGGTGTGCTATCTCCATAGGCCTGGGAAATTTGTCTGGTTGTGTTTCGATACCTGCTGCTCACCACTAGGTGGCGTTGTAGTCAGAGCATAGATAAACCTTTCTCTGACGATTTCGTCTGAACGGCATGTCTGATTTCTTTGAAATTTCATTACAATAGTCTTGAAGGATAGGCAATGTGCTGAAAAAGTTTTGGTGTAGCTGGCTTAACTATAAAGCCAAGTTTTTTGCATCTCAAAAAAACAGTTTTTTGTGAAATAAAAATTTACCAATTCGCTCAGAGAAATATTTAAAAATTGTTCTATTCTAGGTTGACAAGCATAAATATAGGATTGCTGACATGATAATTCCCTGTCGGTGCGAACCAAATTGCCATTTAAATGAAAAATCTCAATTATCTGACTTAATGTCAAAACTTCCGTTCTAAACGTGTTTGATTTCCATGAAATTTGGGTATAATGATCTTGGAAGATAGGCAAAGGACTGACAAGATTTTGGTGGTGTTGGCGATTCATGGAGACGCAAAAATGCGTCTCCAAATAAGATTTTGTTTTCACAAAAACGGAAATTTGCTTCTTAATCAGGGAAAAGTAATTCTGTTTTGCTGAACATGAATGTAACATCCCCATTGTTATAATTCACACGCCAAATGGCCATTTTTTTTAAATATATGAAATTCTCATGACCTTAGTTTGAATAAAATCACAAGTTATCAATCAGTTAATTCTGGAGGTCCCCAGAATTTATTTGAAACTCGATATTGAAATTGCACATACCATTGCATTTTGACAGGATAGTTACAACTGTTGATAATAATTTTTTGAACTGAAAAAGTAGAAAGATTTTTGAAGTGGAAGTTCTACATACCTGCTATATGGCACATCCCACCTGAGAAATTTTTACATGTATATCTAAATGAAGTAATCCATTGGAATCACTGATGATTTTCCAATAATAGAGCAACTCTGGGTGGGGATGACAATTTCATTCCATATATTCACTACTAGTTCTAGCATCTCCAGCAGTGAACAAAGTTACAAACAGCTCCATACGCACAGTATATATACAAGGCATAATGTGATCTTAGTCGTGTTGATCCACTGATAAGCTTGGCATAATTCAGAAGTAAAGTAACTGCGAGTAAACTTAATAAACACATGGTGACCATCTCAATATTTCGACAAAATTTGATTTGTCATCTTCAGGATACATCCTTCCCCATATTGATTACTGTATTATACTATGGGGAAATTCAAATGCCTATCAAATTGACAGAATTAACAAATTACAAAAACGAGCAGCTAGAACTATACTCAACGCGCACTATTTAACACCATCAGCAGAACTTTTTAAGGAACTCAACTGGATCAGTGTATTAGACAGGATATATTATCAAAAAGCTGTACTTATGTATAAAATTATCCACAATCTTTGTCCTTATCTGAACAGTTTGTTCAAATATGTTGGGGAGGTAACATCAAGGCATCTAAGATCAACAGAAAATAATGATCTGTTTGTTCCCAAGCCAAAATCAAATATGCTGACAAGAAGCTTGAGCTACACAGGAGCCAAAATATGGAATTCGCTGGACAAGAAGCTAAGAGAGTCTCCCTCGGCTGGAGCCTTCAAACATCGACTGAAAAAAATTCTTCAGGCAAAAAGCATAAGTTAGCTGGATGCCATGATGTTAGATATATTATTATGTGTTTGATGTATACTTTGAATTTGGTTGAACTGTTTTCATATATATATTTAATGTACATTGTTTGATTGTTTGTTAGAGGGCCTCTGGGAAGAACAGTTTACACAACTGACAGAGTAAATACTTGTATTTGTTACCCTCAGAAAATAAAGTAAATATATATACATGTATATGATATAACAGCAGATACAGGCTCCTATATACAGAAACAACTACATGTAACAAAGACTTAAATGGTTCGGTACACAAAATTAGAGGGCAATAGCCAATCAGATAATATGTGAACAAATCAAGATAAACATGAGTGGCACATAGGCATGACAAGGAATACACACACCACATAGGCCTGGCAATACACAATTGAAATGGCAATAGTTAGATAAGGATTAATAGTGACGGGTGGTGATTTATTGAGGTGTGTGTGTGTGTTTAGTGGCAGCAGAAATGTCAATTAGGGGAATAAACAACTGAAACAGAGGTTAGAAAAAAAAGTTGATTAGAGAAATTTAAGAAATGTACCTAGGATTGAAATCGGAAATAAAATCTAGAGAATTGAATAGTTACAGAACGTGGAAATACAAGACTATATTAGGCTATTAATTAACAAGACAAGGAATACACACACCACAGAAATGCTGGATGGTTGTATTATCTTATCTAAACCGTGATTGATGAAATAAAATATGTATATGAAAGTTGAAATTAGAAACAAAAATACCAAAATAATAATAAGCAGTAGTCTACCTGAATAACTGTAGCTCTTTCGAAGCTTTTACACCACTGTTAAGTTTTAGATTTGACAGCCGAATTTTAACCATCCATCGTCTCATCCTGAAGATGACAAATAAATTTTGTCAAACTTTGAGACTGTCACCATGTGTTTAAGTTTATTTGGAGTTACTTTGCTTCTGCATGTGATCTTAACCAATACACATTGATGAATAGGTAAGGCAGTAAATTATGTCAGTCCGGTTGGACAGACTACAAATGGTGTGATTCAGGTGATACAATACACACTCTAATTGATTAAAAGAATACATAATCTGCTTATTTGGCAAGAACTAAGTAAACTGTACACAAATGAATAAAGTATGGGGATATAGTGGGTATGTACCTACATCGAATATTTCTACATGTCATGAAGTTTAGATAAGGACTGTCATTTTAAGATAATATAGGCTATTATGGGTATAATTTTCTTGGCAATCCATATCAGAATTGATGGAAACCTACAAATGTTGTAACTCATTTTTATACGCCCGCCAAAAGGCGGACGTATTATGTGATGGCGGTTTCCGTCCGTCTGTCCGTGTGTCCGTCTGTCCGTCCCCCGTGTCCGGTCTATATCTGGGACAGTTTTCCATCTACAGTTCTAATTTTTGGTGAGTGGATACCCTACGGGGAGACGATGTGTCGCATACCAAAATGAAGGTCAAGGTCAGAGGTCAAAGGTCACTGGCCTAAAAAACAGGAAATCACTGAAGTGTTTGTGTCCGGTCTATATCTGTGAAAGTTTTCTATCCACAGTTGCAATTTTTTGTGAGTGGATACGCTAGGTAGAGACGATGTGTCGCGTACCAAAATTGAGGTCGAGGTCAGAGGTCAAAGGTCACTGTTACCTAAAATCAGGAAATCATTTATCATTGACAGTTTTCTATCTACAGTTCTAATTTTTGGTGAGTGGATGCCCTAGGGGAGAACGATGTGTTGCATACGAAATGTAGGTCGAGGTCAGAGGTCAAAGGTCAGTGTGACGGAAAAATCAGGAAATCATTAAAAATTTCTAATTTTTTATGAGTGGATTCAAAAGGGAGAAATGAGGTGTCGCATACCAAAATATAGGTCAAGGTTGAAGGTCAAAGGTCACTGACCCAAAAATCAGGAAATTATTGAAAATAACATTTCTTTGTGTGAGTAGATACATTAGGGGGACACAATGTGTCACATATCAAAATGTAGGTCAAGGTCAAAGGTCAAGGTCAGTGTGACCCCAAAATCATGAAATTGTTAAAAATCATGATTTTTTTAGTACATTGAGAAATTACGGGTAGCCGCTTTGTCATGTACGAAAATTTAGATCCAGGTCAATAGTCAAGATGACTGTGACACCAGAATCAAGGTGAAAGGTCAAAGGTCACTGTGACCCCAAAATCAGGAAATTATTATAAATAACTTTTTTTTGGTGTCAGTAGATACATTATGGGGACGTGATGTGTCGCATACCAAAATGTAGGTCAAGGTCACTGTGACCCCAAAATCGTTAAATTGTTAAAAATCATGATTGTTTGTGTCCATTGAGAAATTACGGGGAGATGGTTTGTCACTGTCACTGTGACTCTAAAATAAAAAAATCTTTGAAAATTACTTTGTTTTGTGTCCGTAGATTCATTAGGGGGACATGATGTGTCACATTCCAAATTGTAGGTCAAGGCTGAACTTCAAGGTCACTGTGACCCCCAAAATCCTGAAATTCATACAAAATCATGATTTTTTTGTGTCCATTGATACATTGACGGAAGACGAAGTGTCGTGTACCAAAATTTAGGTCAAGGTAACTATGACCCCAAAATCAGGAAATCACATTTTCATATGCCTGTCGAAGACGAGGTCATGTAATGCGATGTTGCGTTCTGTCCATTCATCCATTAACATTTGTTGTCCATGCGACATCTCTAGTTTCAAGGTATGGAATGGTACCAAACTTTGAGTATACCTCACTCGCATGGCAAAGAGGAGCCATACATTTTGAGATCAATTTGTCCAAGGTCAAGGTCACAGGCCTTCAAAACAGAATGAAGTTTAGCTGACCATATGTGTTAGGTTGGAATATTCTCTCCCCTACATGTATATGGCATTCATCCTGTCTCATATTTGAAACAGCTACAACTGTTGTGAAATAACAACCATACATTTAGTAATTTAACGGGGAGAGGGATCCTTTATGAACTTCATACCTCTTTATTAACTCAAGAACAAAGGTTTACTTCATCACTTTCTTCTTCCTTCATGAAAAATTATCTCGTCTGAAAGGAATCCATTTGCTGGAAAACTACTATTTTCTTGTGTTTGAATATTGTCGATTTCAGTGTGGGATATGTGAGCTCTCGGCTCTTGCTTCAAGGTCAACTAGTTACCAAGAGTTAAGCTCGTTTTAGTTTATCATTCAATATAAGATGTTATATATGTTACATTCTCAGAAGCACAAAATTGTAGGCTAGCTACCAATTGGAATCGAAGCTATCAAACAACCTTGAAATTTGGACCAATGTAATTCCAGATACACGGGCGTATATTGAAGCCCCTTGGGCTCTTGTTCATAATTGTATATTCCCATGCGAGTTGTCTTTCAGAACAATCTAGCGAATTTTGCATGTGTTCCAACAGCCTCAGCTTTCAACAGTAAGTTAAAACCATGCTGTATCGGCTGAGCTGTTGAAACACCCTCCATTTCCTAACTCTGACATACTGCATCACTGTCGAAATATGGGTACCATGACAGTGATAGATCATACAGCCAGTGAAGGTTCCTGAGTTACATTGAATGTCGATATTGCCTAAGTAGTATTAGCATTTTACAACAATAACAATATTACAGTGAAAAATTATAGTGAAAGGTATTTATTTGTTTTTGTTTTTCATTTTTATTTGCTGGCATTGTTTCAGATAGCATACAACAGCCTAATTCATACAATGAGGAATAAAAAGGAGGTCAAAGTCTTCATGTTCAAACTTCCATGAGAAATATAAAAGTGGCAATTTGAAATTTCGATTTTTTAATGTCGGTGCCCATGAAACGCAAAATAAAGTTGGTGTTGCCTCACACTGGGTTTCGCCCGTTGGTGAAGAAATCCCTTCTCAGAGGTACTTCTACCAGTGATGATTCCTGATTGCTCATCCTCCAGGGGTATGTGCACCACACACTGTCCCGTCCTAAAAATAACTGCCACCCCTACTAGGGAGTGTGCCCAAATTGGAGAGATCTAAAGCCCTGTTAATACCAAATTATGTGTTACAAAATTATCTGGGGAAATGCTCTTCGCCCGTTTTTCAAACGAGCTTTCATTTATCATGGATGACAGCTTTAGAAACGTTATCCTCTGACAGACGACTGAAACCTTTTGATATGTAAATTCATGTTCATTCTATATTTTAGGTGACTAATGGTATGGCTTTAGTAAGGTGAGATATGCTGCACTTTTTTGATATGTGGTAAAGTTCTTGTATTAGAATTTGGTAAATCTATGTACATTTCTCAAAAAGTTCCACTCTTTGGGACCGCAATGTTATAATTCCTATCTTAGACAACACCAGTCCAACATTTAACATGGCCGGTATAGGAGTTCAGGCCCGGCTCCCCCCGGACTTTCAAATGTGTATGTGTTCCACAGTTACATACATATATTCCCAAGATTTTAATGGGAGGGATTTTAATGGGAGGGACGAGTTGAGTGTATTTCTCTTGTACCAATCCATGATGTTTACATAAGCTATTTTTGGGGTTGCAGGCCGCCCGGTCATCATGCTATGCAGGACAAGTTCTGTGGGTACTGTTACCTCAATAACGTGGCAACTGCAGCTCAATACGCCATCGACAACTATGGGCTACAGAGGTTAGAATCTTCATCATGCTTTTGTGTTCCATGAAATTACTTTTAGATGAAGGTCTATATTATTTGATACAGTCAGTGACTATATTTCTTCTGGA
This sequence comes from Hanleya hanleyi, assembly GCA_036873755.1. NCBI lineage: Eukaryota > Metazoa > Mollusca > Polyplacophora > Lepidopleurida > Hanleyidae > Hanleya > Hanleya hanleyi. The sequence continues at coordinate 14,698 of JAVTVY010005567.1, read as the reverse complement.
ATGCTGGAAATGATGGAATTTTGCTGATGTACTTGTGACAGTGATAATATAATGATATCTTTTCACTTGCTTACATTGTTTGTAAATTAAAATTCGGCTAAGTACATTGGCTCTTGTACTTTTGATATATAATATATAGTTGAACTTGACTTCACTTCTGTGTCTTTAATTGAACTTCACTTCTGTACCCTTAATATATAGTTTTCAGAAGTTGCAGAGTTTAATAGTATTTCCGTACATGTATGTTTTGAACTTTATCCCATATAGGGTTTTAATAGTAGACTGGGATGTCCATCATGGTCAAGGCACACAGTTCATGTTCTATGATGACCCCAGGTAAGAACATGGCTTCTTCATTATCATGTTCTTACATCTCTTACCTGAGAGAAACCTATACAACCAGCCTGCCAAAATTTCTTATCTGTCTGAATTTTGTGATATTATTGATTTCTGACATTGCCATAATTTGTGATATTTCTATAATTTGTCACCATTGCCATAATTTGTGATATTTCTATAATTTGTCACCATAATAATTCATGGATTTGCATAATTTGTGGCTCTGTCACATTGCATAAGTTTTCACATTTCCATATATTTTACCATGGTGATATGTCCATCTTTTACCTTAAATTTTTTTGGAATATTTGATAATTTCGGACCAGTCCATATATTTTGTGACATTATTGTTGTAATTTTTAATGTGTCCATAATTTCCAACTTGCAATAATATCTTCTTGGGCTGTGTGTAAGAGTATGTCATGCTCTGATTTTTCATGTAATGCTGAACATACCAACATATCGACATCATTGTCTATTGTATGCCGTGAATGATCTCCCTTCAGAGTGCTGTATTTCTCCATACATCGTCATGAACATGGCGCAGAATGGCCTAACCTTGATGAGGCAGATTACAACTTTATTGGTGAAGGGAAGGGGAAGGGTTTTAACATCAATGTACCTTTGAATATGGTAAGTCATTGGAGATCATTTGCTTGTCATCCCTATTCCATGGAAGTGAGTGGGGGTGCATTTGAAATTCTGGGGCAGTAAGGCTTTGAAGTGGGGGAGTAAGAGTCTGAGCTGGCACATGGCCTGGAATGTTGATAGATTCTGCTGGGAAGCTGGGGAAAGTCAGAGGGTTTTATATTCATTTTTTGTCGTCATCTGTCCGTCCGTTAATGCATTCTAGGCAAAACTGCTTGAGCTACAGTGACCAGATTTTGAAAACTCAGTTTAGTTACAAGTCAAAAATGGCTCCCCTCTGTGGATATTTGCCCCTTTACAGTTGTGTTAATCTCTGATTTTGTGATATATGCTTCAATACCAACTATATGTGCAGAACTGTGTTTGATACAGCTTTGGAAACTTATTTATATAGTTGTATTCTAGAAGCCAACAAAGAATTAGTCGCCCCAGTTCTTATTTTACAGAGTTATGTCCCTTTTCAAATGCAGTAATATCTGATTTTGTGATATATATACTTGAATGTAACCAGTTATATCTAATTAACTGTGTTTGGTACAGCAAACAAATTATAAGGAAACTTTTTATCTAGTTGTCTTTAAGATGACTACAAAAAAATTAGTCATCTCGACCCATATTTTATGGAGTTATGCCCCTTTCAGATTTAATAAAATTCTATTTTTGTGATGTATGGTTGAATGTACAAATTATATCTACAGATACATGTTTGGTACAGCTACTAATTTCGAAAACTTATTTATCTTGTTGTATTCTAGAAGCATATAAAAAATTCATCATATCGGACCTTATTTTATAGTTATCCCCCTTTCCATGCATACTCTGTACCTTGACTCTTACCACATAATCTGTAGAACTGTGTTTGGTACAGTCAACAAATTTTGATATTATTTATTTAATTGTTCTCAAGACACCTATTGACAATGATTCACCTCAACCTATGTTTTATGCAGTTTTTTTTTTTATCAGTCATAATTTGTACCTGATTTCCTCACTGATATAATTGTTTGTTACAAAACCTGCATGTGTTTGTTAGTTTACTTTGACATATATGCAGGTATATCAGTAAGTACCTTGATAAGTATCCCATCAGACTTGCATGGAAGATTTAAGAGATTTTTAAATTTTGTTTGTCCGTGGTACGGTACTATCTCTCCAATTCACACTACACATGGATCTCAATCACTTGTGGAAAGCCGTGGGGTTTTGATGTGATCAACCTCACGTTGCATGTGTGAAGTTCATGTGTGGGTCCTGAAAAGTCGTCGAAAATTAACAGATCTACATATACAAAGCAATTACAGGTCAATTATTTATGTCAAGAGAAAACATTCTCTGTACCGGTACAAATGATTATATGATTATGGAGTGTTGCCCACCACTTGGCGATTTTGAGTTTGAAATGATTTTTGAGAGAGGAGGAACGAATGGGTTGTCAGAAGTGTTGTATTCGAACCCATTACCACAGCTCTAGTTCTGAATGTTTTTGCATATTATGCCAATACTAGCAAATCATTCTGTATTATTATTTGTATTGTTCCAGCATGGCTGCGAGGACAAAGATTACATGGCCATACTCCTACAGGTGCTACTACCAGTGGCTTATCAGGTATTAGAACAGTTACAGTAAATCCTCTAATAATTCAATCACCTGATTACATATCAATCACTCTCAATTCTGGGTTCTTCCAAGTAAATTTGACTACCCTCTAAAACCATTGAAATACATGTAATTAAAGTGAACGTAAACTCTGTGGTAATACACCACGGGAATTATACAAGATTTTTTTAGATTAAAAAAATCGTGGCAAAGATTTTTTCCCGTTTTTTTCCAATGAATGAGAAAGACGCAAACATAGAAAATAGTGTGATTTGGAATTTCTCGTGGGCGCCGTCATGTTTATTTTGGGCATGATTTTAAACCAATGGGAAAGCATAAAATTCAGTTATGCCGATAATCTCCTAAGTCATCGGACATTGTCTGCGCAGAGATAACATGGCCGCACATGATCGTTTTTATGTACCTCTTCGTTCCCCGACTGACAGATTGCAATGTTATAGATTAGTTTTGTTGTAGAATACGGCATGATTCTGTCAGATATTCTACCATGCCGGGCTGCTCTGCATTTGGCTGTCACAATATGCCAGGTAATCCCGACACGTCGCACTATCATCCTCGTTCATGTTTGTGAGCTACGGTCTCGAATACTGCACCTCTGTCAATTGATGTTTTTACCTCCAGAGGCAGAAGAACTAGTGTACGCTGATATAACGATTCTTCAAACATGGTGGCCTCTATGTTGTTCCAGTGTAACGAAGTTAAAACGTTTAGTACTGCTTTACAAAAAAATGTAAAAAATATATGATACACGATTTGGATTCTATGAGGAAAAAGCTTCAACTGGCCGCGCACGTTCACCAGAGTTCACGTTCCCTTTAAGAAATACTGGTTTATTTGCATGGTTTTGGACCATTTTGTCAACTCACTGTTGTAATACTTTTGTTCATCCTCTGACTTTAGGGTGGGAAATTTCACTTCCTGAGATTGTATTATTAGGTGATTTACCGTCATATATCCCATTATTGTTAGTGTCACATGACGTCTTCTGCTACATTTCCATATTGTAATAATTGCAAAAAAGAAAAAAAGGATATTAACCCAGTACAAAGTCTAAAGGATTATTCTCTGAGTTAATTCATTATGAGTTTTACTTCTATCTGCTCAAATAGTTCTACTACTTCTGCTACTATAATTCTGTAACTTTTCCTGCTTATATATTCTGATTTTTATATGATTTTTAATAAACAATTCAGAGGTAAGTATATTTGATTAATCAAAATCCTTGCCTGTAGGATTGGTAATTCAGTTACCTGCAGTGTTGTCTTTAAATCGTGCTCCCTGCAGATGAGCTTACTCTGTTTTTTGATAGCCCTTGTATCCACTTTCACTTTCAGTTCAGACCTGAGCTAGTACTGGTATCAGCTGGTTATGATGCTGCCTTAGGCTGTCCAGAGGTGAGTACAGGCTTGGTGGAGATGCATCATTCTTTTTGACAGGGATATAATCAGCTAGGAGGAACACTCCTTCTGTCCATGCATAGCAGATAGTCAATCAGCATCATCCATTGTAAAACAGAGAGGAGAGAACGCACAATATCTGCTGTTCATTGTACAGGAAGTGAGCGAGTAGTAGGGTTTAATGTGTAAGATCTATTAAAAAGGTAATATCCTGGACAAAAGACTGACAATACAACTTGCAGCAGATCCTTTGTCAATTAAATTTGGTAAGTCTATTTAATATCCCAAATCTTTGGTGTTTAACATTACTTTCACCTATTACAGCAAGATATTGTATAGTGTGCCGTTTTCAAAGAGTAATAGCCACATCTTTCATCTTTCTATAAAATGTACTTGTATTTGCCATCTCTCTCATAATAATGGCAATTCAAATAACACTAATGTTTCAGTCAAGAACAATAAAGATTGTTCAGGTTAAATCAATCAGAGAGTAGTACGGAAATTCTCCTAATAATTCGATGACGGGAAGTTCATTTTTCAACCCTGTTATTCAAACACTGAGAAAAAGTTACATTCCCATTCTTCTTTCAAATTGAAGAAGAGTTATATAATAACAGAATGTGACACTTTGTAGCTGGTGACATGAATAATATTTCAATGTATAAGTGATTTTTGCTGCACTTCCGGTTATCCAATTATTAGGGGAATTACGGTAATGATGACGGGAGGAGGTCAGATCTCTGACAATGGAAGGTTGCAGTACATTCGAACTGTTGGGGAAAGACATATTTTCTATCATTTGGGGACATAATTGAAAATGCATGTATGTACATCAAATAGTCCCATTTCTTAATATTAGTTAGCACAATGAAATCTGTTAATTGCCTTCCTCCCCCATCCCAAACGTAAAATAGAATAATTCTCCATTTTTCAGGGAGAGATGCAGATTTCGCCAGCATTCTATGCACACACAGTTAATCTTCTGTCTTGTCTAGCTGAGGGCAAGCTGTGTTTAATCCTTGAGGTGAGTTAATTCACAGTTTGAGAGTTTAATACTGTTCAAGGTAGGAGTAGTTTGCTATAACCACCAAGGGGGTGCCACCATCAGTAATGCTCTAAATAAAGGTTTATGGCACACAGTCCCAATTCCCAGTGTAATGGAACAGCCTGGCATTGCCTGGTTCACGATGTCTGGGGTGGTCGTCTTTTTGGATCTGTTATTGACCTAGTCAACAAAAAAATGCTCCTGTCCCCAGATTTATGACATAGAAGCAGTAATTTATTGTTGATGGATGTTCACTTTAACCACTTGATCCTCAAGTGAGAATGTAAGCATGGGGATCATTGGTAGGAAATTAATGTATTAAGATTGCTATGATATTGGATGAACCATCATCGCAGAATACTATATATGTCTGACAGACAATGAAGGCTTTCATCATGAACTTTACAGAAACTATCTGATTGGCTGGATTTTCTTCACAAGCCAATGAAAATGCCAGATTTCCACGTGAAAATTTGAATTGACCAATCAGATGTTTTAAAACTGGAAGCATTGGCATTCTGAATAAATCTGACCTGACTGGATGTCAAAATCATTCTTTTTACCCAAGGGAGGTTACTGTCTCAAGTCATTATCAGAAGGTGTGGCGCTGTCTCTCAGAGCATTGCTGGGCGATACTTGTCCTCGGATTGACTCCCTAGGTGCACCATGTGACAGGTAGGTTATTTGATTTCATGTGAAACTCTTCTACTTGATATTCGAGTATTATAACCAATTGTATCATAGAAACAAAATAGATAACGGAATAGTAGCCAGTTTCGAATGTGACCTTTTCCTTTTACACAAATACATAACACTATCACCTGTCGTGCCTGTAAGATTTATTTAAAACTTGAAACCTTTTGACTCCTCAGCTTTCAATTTTTATACGCCCGCCAAAAAGGCGGACGTATTATGTGATGGCGGTTTCCGTCCGTCTGTCCGTCTGTCCGTCCTCCGTGTCCGGTCTATATCTGGAACAGTTTTTACCCCTCGGCCAACTTTGGCCTAGGGGTATTGTCGTCATCATGTACGGCTGTCCGTACGTTCGTACGTCCGTCCGTCCGTTACCGCGATATCTACAGAACCGTTTCATGCATGGCAACCAAACTTGTTACATCTATTTATCTTCACGTAAATCAGAAGCCTATCGAAAATGAGTCATCTCGGACAATATTTTGCAGAGTTATGCCCCTTCTTACAAATAAAAATCCATTTATGATTTGTTATTGTGATAATTTCAGAACCGTTCCATATACAACATCCTAACGTGGTACAGTTGTTTCTCTTGACCTGAACTAGATGCCTATCGAAAATGAGTCGTGTCAGAAAGTATTTTGCAGAGTTATGCCCCTTGTCTAATAAAATCCACTAATTCCTATGTTAAGTTTGCATATAATTTCTATATCATGTTTGTATACTATCACATTTATTTATTGATTGGATGACTGATTTATTGATTTATTCTCTTACACAATGCGAAGAATGCCTGCAAATCTGTTTTGAAAATGACACCAGATGCCTATCGAAGATTTCCATTTCAGCAATTTTAGTTGTGTTTACCAAGATATGACAAACGTATATCTATAGTGTATGTATTTATTCCAGAAACAAATTAATTTAAGGGGAGGAAAACTTTTTTTTTTTTCAAAGAACGTACACTTACAATACCAGGGGTAAATATTTCTTCCCACAAGCCAATCAATTGGTAGAGACACCCTTAGGCCTTTTTTTTTTTATTGATTGGTTTACGGATCCGCCGACCTTCATTTTGCCAAAAGTGAAATAAAAATAAAATTGGATTTTCGATTTTTTTTTTATTTCTGTCGTATCCGCCGACGTGTCACATTTGCTGACCTCTCTGTCGGAAGAATAAAAACATAAAATTCGCAATATTGGTCTCATTTTAATACTTGCTGTGCGTAAAACATCTTATATAAATTCTTCACGCTCGAGTTCGCACGAGTTCAACACTCTCACACTCTGCAGACATCTTGGTCTTGGAGGCGGGTTACTTCCCTTGGTTACAGTGGTGGTGGTTTCCGACTTCCATGTTACCTTCGGCTGTAGTTCGGGGGCCAGACATGACATCATTTCAACGGCGCAGTGTTTGAAGCCAAGATGGCGGGTTCGGCTTCGCAGGTGGTGTTAGCTGGAAATGGAGTGCTATCATACCTCGGCTTCACGGTGGTTTTCACTGACTCTTAGACAGGACGCGACCGTCCTTTTGAAGGGCTTTGTCGGTCCAGTAACTGCTGGGACGGTGGGGGACTTGGTCTTGAAGGAGATCAGTGACAACTGACGACATATCTGCCGGCCTGTCTGTCCAAAATAACAGCAGGAAACATGACTTGTCCTGTCAACACCCCTATTGAAGTGTTGGTTTCACGCAAAGCGACTGATATTGTCGCTTGGTTGAAGGAAACGTCCGTCATTGATCTTTTGGTAAATGTCTTGTAATTATTACACTGGCTATTACCTGGATTTGACATATCATTTTTTTTTTTGACCGCCCTCTCGTGTCTAAGAAGTTTGTCAGAAAGTAAAAATAAATAAAGTGTGGAGGCTTGATTTTATTTTTATTTTTTTCCATCCTCCATCTGGACATTTTTGCCAGAAAAATCCGTAAACCAATTAATAAAAAAAAAAAGGCCTTACATTATAATAGCTGGGGTTCAGAGCCGAGGGGTTTCGATAGCGCAGCTTCATGTCTATTTACAGTTCCAATTTTTGGTGAGTGGATATCCTACGGAGAGACGATGTGTCGCGTACAAAAATGAAGGTCGCGGTCAGAGGTCAAAGGTCACTGGCCTGAAAAACAGGAAATCAGTGAAGTGTTCGTGTCCGGTCTATATCTCTGGATGTTTTCTATCCACAGTTGCAATTTTTTTGTGAATGGATACATCAGGTGGAGACGATGTGTCGCGTACCGAAATTCAGGTCGAGGTCAGAGGTCAAAGGTCACTGTTGCCTAAAAATCTGGAAATCATTGATCATTTCCCATCTACAGTTCTAATTTTTGGCGAGTGGATGCCCTAGGGGGAAACGATGTGTTGCATGCCAAATGTGGGTCGAGGTCAGAGGTCAAAGGTCAGTGTGAATGAAAAATCAGGAAATCATAAATTTCAAATTTTTTGTGAGTGGATTCATTAGGGGGAAATGAAGTGTTACATATCAAAATATAGGTCAAGGTCGAAGGTCAAAGGTCATTGAGACCCAAAAATCAGGAAATTATTAAAAATAACATTTTTTTGTGTCAGTAGATACATTAGGGGGACTCAATGTGTCACATATCAAAATGTAGGTCAAGGTCAAATGTCAAGGTCACTGTGACCCCAAAATCGTGAAATTGTTAAAAATCTAGATTTTTTGTGTCCATTGAGAAATTACGGGGAGATGGTTTGTCATGTACCAAAATTTAGGTCAAGGTCACTGTGACTCCAGAATCAAGAAATCTTTGAAAAGTACTCTTTTTTTTTGTGTCAGTAGATACATTACAGGGACATGATGTGTCACGTACCAAAATGTAGGTCAAGGCCGAATATCAAGGTCACGGTGACCCCCAAAATCATGAAATTCATAAAAATCGTGATTTTTTTTGTGTCCATTGATACATTGACGGAAGACGATGTGTCATGCACCAAAGTTTAGGTCAAGGTCAAAGGTCAAGGTCACTGTGATCCCAAAATCAGGAAATCATTAAGTCACATTTTCATATGCCTGTCGAAGACGTAATGATGTAATGCGATGTTGCGTTCTGTCCATTCATCCATGCGATATCTCTAGTTTCAAGGTATGGAATGGTATCAGATACCTTACTCGCATGGCGAAGAGGAGACATACATCAATTTGTCAAATGTCAAGGTCACAGTCCCCCAGAATTGAATCAAGTTTAGCTGACTATATGTGTTAGGTTGGAATATTCAGAGTTCTCTCCCCTACATGTATATGGCATTTGTCCTGTGGAGTTGTCTCCCATGTTTGAAACAGCTACATTTAGTTAAACTGTTGTGAAATAGAAACCATACGTTTACTAGTTTAACATGGAGAGGGGTTCTTTATGAACTTCATACCCCAGGGGGTTCATTAGGAGCCGGTTACCGGCGACTCGCAGCCGTCTACTCGCCCACAAAACGGCCATGGTCGCCGTCTACTTTTGTGCTAATAAAAATAATTTTCACTGTAGTCCTAATCGCATTGTGTTGATTGATGGCAACACCGGCGAGTCAACTGCTATATCCAATAAAGACAGCTAGTTTTGCAATCTTTTCACCGAACGTATGACAGAACAGCATCCAAAAACTTCCGGGAAAATCTCGACAACCAAAATCATCTCCCTCAGGGGTAGAATCGGTTCGCGCAAAGACTCGCCTGAAATGGAACTTGCGCGAATCCAACTAGCAAAGCTTAGCTTAATCAGTGTGTTGTTCATTCAGAGAGATTTATTCGATATTTCACGGAAATTCAAGTCAAATAGCTGACCTGTAATCAGAAATACTCCGAGATATCCTTTCATCTTGCTGCAAAACGTGTACACAAACGGACAATGGTGGTCTTCACATGTTTGATGACGTAATGCGCTAACTAAACTTCGGAAACCTTTGCTCGATTATTTTTTGGGGACCTCGAATACTCTCTGTAATGGTTCTCGACTGGCGCCAAATAGTTCTACTATATTCTCCTTCGCTCGGCTGCTGGTGCAAACTTACGTTAATAAACCCAACAGGCGAAAACAGTCTGTATGGAGGAATTGAATGCTAGCACGTGGTCTTCAGACGGAAAGTACACGAAGGTGAAAGTGAAACCTGGGACATTTTGGATATCATTTAGCAGATGAATTTGATTCGGATTCGTTCATAATTAGAATGACAAACAATTTTCCCCAAGACAGCACATCGGGCAAAGTAGAATCAAGCGGTTGGAAATAAAAAATGATCGTTTCTTCAGAGATTTTGCCTGCATGAGACCTGTCATGAACAACAACAACACGGTCTACCACTTTACGTTGAGAACACGCATTTCTTCAGAAGTCAGTTTATTTGAGGTCAAGATGTTAACTTTAACGGCATTGCACTTCTGTGACTCTTGAATTGTTGTTGGTAATTTTTATCTTTCATTGTAAAAACCATCATGGTATGAAATGAAAATATGTGGGACAAAAATATCTGGAATTTCCGTATTTTCTAAATGTTGTTGCGTATCTGATATAAATCCATGGCAAACTGTTAGGCCTAATAATAATTGTTTGTTTTACTGAAATGAAGCAGGTGACCAGATTTTATTTATTTTTATTTTTTTTGGAAATGCAGACAATTCCATTTTTATTTTCATATGCAATACAAAGATACAAAAGAAATAAAATTCAGAGTATATATATACTTACCACTTAGCAAAAATGTTTCGGCTGAATACATGCTCATCAATGGAGATAACCAATCACTAATTTAAGGTGTCCTATTTTAGGTGTGCTAACCATGCACCCTCCTGAGAATAAATAAGGCGATTTCAATTTTCCCCATTGAGAAGTTTACATCTAGTTACCCAGTAACCAGCACTGAAAATTTGGATTCTCGCAAACTAAGCCATTGAGAATCCAGGATTCTCGCAAAATTTTGCGAAATTCTACCCCTGTCCCTTCGCAAAAGAGTTCTTTCATGATCAAAACGCACCTCCCTACGCAAAAGAGTTCATCTATACTTTAGACCATTTTGATTTTTCAGGTATAGAAGTGAAAATAAAATGTCAATAAATTGATAAATTAGAACAGAATAGTTTCATAATAAAGACTTAAAATGTATCACTTGGTTGACTCATTAAAAATACTTCATGATTTATGGATATTTATGAAGAAAATGCAATAATTTTTCCATGAATTTCTCAACATTTTATTCTCTCTTCAATAGCTGAAAATGGCCTAGAATGCATCTCAGAGCATCTAGGACCCCAGGGCTTCCAGGGGCCTAGGCGGCCCCTGGACCCCGGCCTAACTGCAAACGCCACGCTTCGCTCGGCATAGTAGCTGTCTACTTTGTTCATGGTAACCCCCTACTTAAAAAAATAATGAAACCCCTGTACCCGTTTATCAACTCAAGAACAAAGGTTTACTTCATCACTTTTTTCTAGCTTCATGAAAAATTCTCTCGTCTGAAAGAAATCCATTTGCAGGAAAAGTACTATTTTCTTGTGTTTGACTATTGTCGATTTCATTGTGGGATATGTGAGCTCTCGGTTCTTGCTCCAAGGTCACCTAGTTTCCAAGAGTTAAGCTCATTTTAGTTTATCATTCAATTTTAGATGTGATATGTTACATTCTCAGAAGCACAAAATTGTAGACCTTTTTCCGGATTGCTAGCTACCAACTGGAATCAAGGCGATTAAACAACCTTGAAATTTGGACCAATGTAATTCCAGATATACGGGCGTATATTGAAGCCCTTTGGGCTCTTGTTCATTCAAGTTCTTGTTCTTTCATGGTAGATGTATTTGGTGAGTTCTCTCCATATAATATTGTATTTATTGATCACTTAATTACTTCTCTAACCATTCAATCACAGCTACTGCAATAATAAATAATACCAATAATTAAAAGCTGATATGCAAAATTACTCTTCATATATCTGTATGTGAGTTTCCAAAATATTCCACAATGTCATATTTACAGTGTAAGGGAGAGCACTCTGAACACGATCAAGGCCATTCGACCGTACTGGACCAGTCTGTGTTACCAGGGAACATTAGAAGCCAATCAAACTCCAGAGTTCCCCTCTTTACTCGGATGGCCCACAAAGTGAGTGAGTGACCCATTGTCAATCATCTGCCTGGAGAGTGGATGAATATTTTTCCAATCATCTGTGTGGAGAGTTGTTGAACAGTTTGATAGCCATGACTATTATTTGTGAATCCATCCAACAGAAAAAAAGGAAGGAAATCTTCTGCTTCTGGCCAGCGCATACACCATTTGGAACATGCACTTGCAATCTGGTTAAAATTTAATCCGATCTACTCACCCATTTGGATATGTCACTTATCTAACAAGCTTGCAGTAACTCTAGCACCAGCTAATTCCAAGAACTCTTCTTAGTGCTCTGAAGTGGTCATTAATGGAAGGGGCTTTTTGGTTGGCTCAGATACAACATGTATTTGGACCTGTCCTTGGCATAAACCTTGGGATAAACGGAGATGATGACCCTATTTCTTGTCCCCTGAATGCAAGTAATCAAAATGCAGCTGCGATGTCATTAGGCTATTGAATATTCATGACCTGGGTGCCCTGAACACCAAATTCAATTGAAATAAGTAAGATCCTACATAGCGACATATTCGATTGGTGAGCATTGATAGGATATTAATTAAGATTGATGCACTTGGACACATTGTTTGCAAATGTTAAAATTGTTCATCTCGCTGGACGACTGAGAGTTACTCCCCTTCATTTGTCTGCCATGTGGAGAATGTCAGATGCCATAGAAACTTATATCTGTTGATATAGTTGGAGAAGGTTTAGAGAAATGGAGGTTTAGAGAAATGAAGGTTTAGGGCAAAGCATTCTATACCTTAATGAACTTATATGACTGTCTCCAAATTTGAAGTCTGCGGAGTGCTGTTCCAGAAAAAAGGTTCATGGGATGGGGGGAGATTTTTCAGTTCTGTGGTTTCTGTATTAGGGATACAGGATGAATGGTATATGGTTGGTTGGGTTCAGATGAAAGTGGTCATCCTCAACCCCCCAATTAACATTTTCTTGAACATGCCCGAGAGAGGACGTCGAATATCAAAACAAGAAATGCATGTCATTGTATGATTTGACTGATGGTATCGGACGTTTTTTGGCCTCGTGCATTATGAGATATATTCAAGCCACAAGACTGCTGGATGGTTCATTTAAATTTTTGAAACTAATAACCGTTTTCATTGGCTTGACTGGCATGACTGGAATAGCCAATCATCATGACCATAGTGTCTTGCATATATTTTGGTATAGACAGGTTTCACTAATCTTAGATAAATATGACAGTTTAAAGAGGTTTTATATAGATAGAGTGTCTTATGTTCCTGCTTCTCTCATACAATATTTTTCCACCAAATCTAATATTTCTCCATTTTCTACTGTTCTGTGTTAGACAATGCCTTGAATATAGTAAATGGTCTATTTACAATCTGAATTTTTGGATCTATCCTACTGTAAATGAACTATTGTATCATTGGTATATGAAATTATCTGTGTGAATAAGGCATTGACATTGATCATGGTTATATATTGACTAAATGACTACAATAATGTTCCAGATTGTCTGTAAACCGAGGTAATTGTATAGAATATTCACTAGAAGAGGACTGCTACAACACAAGTCATGAGAACACTATAGCTAGTTATGTGAAAAAACTGGACTGGCTTATAGCTAATACAAGATTACGAGAGTCTGAACACAGGTAAGCATTCGTACATGTATTAACCTTAGATGTTATTCGTGAAATGACAGGCAGGCCAGTCACAACTGTTCCTATCAATAATACCTGTGGTTGTCACATTCGTTGATCTTCATTAAATACAAGATGATAATTTATGTGGCATGAGTTATACTTAATGAAGATCAACAAATGCGGATGTGTGACTATCAACCACAGCTTTTATTGATGGGAACAATTGGGGGTAGCAAGCTGTCAACCACTCAACTTGATTTGATTTTCATGGATTGAAGATGAGCATATTGAAAAAGGAGATGCCCATTCCTCCTAGCATGTCCTGTGATACTCTAACAAATTAGGGATTATTTCTTGAAGTGCGCTTCGGATATTCAGTTCTGCAATTAGAGTGAAATCATTTGTATCTTGAATACTGGTATTGGTGGGCCCAATAGTTCAACACTAATTGTACATAACAGGATAACCATGATAACTGTAGATGTCCCATTTCTGATTTACTGTTGTTTTTTTTTAAATCATCAACATGATGATACATGTGCATGTATATTGGAAAGAGTTGGTCTGTAATCATGTAGGGAAGATATCCATTCAATCAGTATACAGAATTGGTCCATACATGGTACAGCTGACAGCAAATTTATAGTCGTGCTTTGTCCTGTTTTTCAGGGTGTGTTTAGCTTACAGTGAGCAGTTATTGGAGCACATTCATCCAATTGATGGGTAAGAGCAGTGCAGTCCAAATATCGCCCAATGCTACGGTAATTCCCCTAATAATTGAATCACAAAGTTCACTTCTCAACCCTGTTATTCAAACACAGAGAAAAAGTAACATTACCATTCTTCTTTTACATTAAGGAAAAGTCACATAATGACAAAATATGACACTTTGTAGCTGGTGCCATGAAGAATATTGCCAGATATAAGACATTTTTCCTGCACTTCCGGTGATCGAATTATTAGGGGAATTACTGTAATCCGCCTTATCCACATTAGTGCAAGCTCAGAAAAAACAATTGCCCCAGTACATCGACAGGTGCTTTGATCATGTTGATGGGGGATCCCCAGCTTGAGTGAGGACAAGTAATAACTGAAGTTGCCAACTTTATCATCAAAATTTATAAAATTCCAGAAGCACTAGGCAAATAAACCCAGCATGCTAGCAGCTGAATGATTGCTTTGACAACCTGCATCTTTCTTTTAACAGCTAGGGTTCAACAATTCGTGATCAGA